>CALNHX010001853.1:0-202582 GCA_940337035.1 Agriotes lineatus | reverse complement strand
TGCTCGATTTGAAAAACTTCGTGAAATGATTGGTGTTAGTGCTAAATGCAACTAAAAACAAGTGAGTAGTGCAAACGTTAATGTTTCGTTTAAGAGGAAGTGTTGTGAAAAATAAACTTAACATTAACTGTTACTTGTAGCTGTAGCTAATTTGTAACCAAGTCGATACTCTGTACTGTAGCTCTAATGTATCCAACAGTAGTTAAACTGATTTGACAGATTAATGTATTAAGTAGAGTAATAAAATATTGTCAACAGTAACAAAACGTGTAAGTCAGTGATTATATTTGTTTTTCGTCGACCTCCCTATAAAATGTGATTTTACGGACGCATTTGAGTACCAAAAATCCCCCTTTTTTGGACACCATTAATTTTTCGTCCGCAAACACTTTTCGTCCGCAAATGCTTTTCGTCCGCGAATGCTTTTCGTCCGCAAACACTTTACGGCCGCACTTTACAGCCGCAAACGCTTTTCGTCCGTAAACACTTTTCGTCCGCAAACACTTTTCGTCCGTAAACGCTTTTTGTCCTCAACAACTTTATAATTCGGACTTCACTTTAATTTTTTTTCAAATTATGACGGTCGACGGAAAAAATTAATATGCACCTCGGACGAAAACTGCTTTTTATGGCCTTGCCTGATTGCAGGCATCGTCCATAAAAAGCCAATTTTTCGTCCTTGATGCATAAATAACTATTGCTGCTTTCCCTTGACAACGGAACTTAATATTATTATTAACTTTCTAGGATAATAAAATTAACAAGGCAAGACACAGACTTAGACGTTTTGTTTATAATTGCAAGTGTTTATGTGACAGAAAATCTAATAAGATAACTCGAAATGTATCGCCTATTAACATTTTCGGCAGGCAACAAACCGCGGCTTTGCCTTGGCTTGTACTTGCCTACCTCAAATGTTAAGAGGTCCTTACATTCCTTGTTACTTAAATAGCTATTAAAAGAAGCTTATGAAGCACGTACTGAGCACTCTTTTCCACACCACCATGAGGTAGAGTTGACGGCGCGTTTTTTTTATGTGGTATCCCTAGGAGGCCTATTCCACATGTCGCAAAGAAAGTGGTCGCTGCTGTAATGATTGTTCATTATAAAAATAAATATATACACTGTGGTTTTTTTATTTCGTTACAGTTCATGAGTGTTTAAAACGTTGATAACATTTGAAATAAATGAATTTCATAGTTGCCGCAGCGACATCTATGAAATTAGTTTATTTCAAATGTTATCAAAATTTTAAACACATGAAAAAACGATGCACCTAATATGTGCTGTAAAGAGATAAAAAAACCACAGTGTATATATTTATTTTTATAATGAATAATCATTACATTTTAACTGGCACTCACTCCAGTGCCTCCTGTAATAAAATAATTATTAGGTAATTTAATACTAATTTTTTAATACTTACTACCACTAATTCTTCTTCCACTACCAATAACTCCTCTTCCACTACAGTAGAATTGTTCTGCAAATTTTGCAAAACATGGAAAATTAGTTGTTATAGTGTGATAGTTCTCTACAGGAGATAAAATTGAGATGACAAATTTCAATAAAACTGGGAATTAATTAAATTGCTCAATTTATTTAAAATAGTGCTATTTAATAAAACATATTATTTTTAATATTAAGAACCAAAGTAGGTAAATACTTACAATTAAGAAATGTTTCTAAATACTTTGTAGATGCCATGAAATGAATTATCTGTATGAGGTGGCAGTTTTATAGTACCTTTGAAAGAGGTTTTAGTAAAGTTTTCGAAAATTAATTTGGAAGGATTGTGGAAAATCAACAATTATCAATTGAAAAAAAAATTGCAATAATACTAGCAGTCTTTTAAATCTCGTAGGTAGAATATGTTCAGGCAATTTATTGACAAATATAAATGTGCAATAACATCACCATTTAGTAACGTGATAAACTCACCGTTCTACCATCAGTGTTTCCGGGTTGGTCATATAAAACGAAATAATAAGATTAGGTACATACTTAATATTTACAAATTATTTTTGATAACCTACCAACAGAGAGCCTACGGTCGCATTAGCTTCAGCTTCAGTTGCTTCCACTTCAGAAGTGTTAATTACTTCGATGACACCCACATCCTACAAAATAAACCTTGACACATTAATTATTATTAATGATCAAAATTCACTTTAAAGGTTTTACAGTAATCTGTTGTCTCTTGCTGTTAAAACTCACCTCAAACATATTGTCATCAATGGTCTGTAATAAGGAAGTTGAATTAAAAGGATGAATTTACAATGTTTTAATTTTGACAGTGTACTCAGAAATGGTTTGAGCACTGGTATGCTTACGCATCATTTAAAATTTTTTATATGAATTTGTTTTATTCTGATTCATTTTCCTCTCTCCTCAAATCAGTTCCGAGTCGTTTTAGTGTTTTATTTACAAGCAATGTACAAACCAGCAAGTCCTCTATTCTCATCTTCTTTTGTGGAGGAACAGTTTGAGGTCTGCTGGCCACTTGTGATGCCTTAACAGATGACATAAATAATTAATGTTTTTAATTATAGTTACATGGCAAATTCGCTAAAAACACTAACTTTTTTTAACTGTCTTTAAATTTCGCGTCAAATTAACTATAAAACTTTCAAAAGGCGCGTGCGCATTGCCTGTTGAATATAAACTATTAATCAAAATTGCCGATCTTTTATGTTTTCATATTTAATAAGAGACTTTCATTTTAGTTTTCTTTTCAGGATTATATTTCTTGTTCTTGTATTATAATGAAATGGAAAAACCTTATTTCTTTTGTGAATTTAATTTAGGGGTCAAAAAAATCATGTATTTTTGAAAACTAAAAAATTTGAATACGAGTTCGGTTGAAATGTTTGTTTGAACATTTACTAGAAAAGTTCGGTTAAAAAAAGTATGGTTCACACAGCCCTACATACAGGGTGCTCAAAGTTAAAGCTACGATTTCGATTACATTATCAAATTTGTAGTACTGTTCACTTAGATTACGATGGCAAAAACAGAAAAACAATTGAGCATCAAACTTTCGAGTTATTCGCAAAATTAACATTTTTTGAAATGGAACAAATTATTGCATATGTGTATTTACAATAAGCAAAAATAAACAGGGTGTTCATTTCTTTTTTTTTAAATTTTTGGGAATAATTTGAAAATCTGATAATCAATTGTTGTTCTGTTTTCGCCATCGTGATCTATAAGGCATTCAGTAAACACAAAAACAGTTTAATTTTTTTACTAGATGCTAGATAAATGTCATACCCTTAACCTATGTATTTGTGTTAGTAACTTTTTGTAAGTACATTCCGAGACAAAGATGCATTTTGGAAGTACACTCATGAACTTTTGGAAATCAAAGGCCACTTTGTGTTTTTATGATTATTGAACAGACTGTACTACAGATTTGCTAATTTAATCGAAATATTGATAACAAAGTTAGCAATACTGGACAATTAACGTTGAACAGCCTGTATATCATATTATATAAACAATAAATTTATTTAGTAAAAAATGATTTATTATAACCAATTATTTAATGAAATTAATTTACACTAATTATTTAATCTTACCGCTTGCTTCTTTTTTTGGCTCTCTCTTTGACGAGCCAAAGCTTTTACTCAATTGGCAGCTATCTGCTGCTCCATCTCAACTATCTTCCTCAAAGAAAATTCGCGGGATTTCCCACACCCCTCGCAAAATTTTTGGAAATCTAAATTGAAAAAGGGAGTAGTCAAATTAATTCCACAAGAAGTCAAACTTTTGAATTTTCTTTCTTTAATTAAGATGGTCGATTACGTAGTGAATAATAAAAATGACGAATGATCATATTTTTAAAGATGATGCCTAGCAGTAAATTGTAATACATACCACAGATCACAAAATTGCACTTCCAACAACGTATCACGGTGCAGATACGGGTGTCTTATTGCCCCACCGGAAAATGTAGTTTGCAGGAGGGACATATCTCTAAAAAGAAAATTTGTAATTTAACTAATCAAGTTTACTTTCAAACATAAGTGTTCCGTAACTTTGTCCAAAATACGCTTACAGACAAGAGGTAAATTGGTAAATAACTAATTAATACTCACGCAACTGAAAAATTCTCCGACTATGAATCTTTACTCCACACTCACAACAAAATCTATCAGGATTCTATAAACAAATAAATAGTATTAAAACACAATTGCATGAAAAGCGTAAAGTAAGTTATTTTTAATAAATATCATACACCAAGTGCAAAACGTGCTGCTTTGCAGTGGTTCAAATCACAGCCTCCTGGATTTTACAGAAGTGGATTAGAGCGATGGCGACACCGTATGAAAAAGTGTCTTGAGTTAGAAGGTTCTTATGTAGAAAAATAATGTTAAATATATGTTCTTTTATCTGTTAGTAATGCTTTTCCGGGAAGATTTTGATATACCCTCGTATGTTTATTCACGGAAAGATATTGAGCTCATGAGCACGTAGTGCGAGTGAGATCATATCTTTCAGTTAATAAATGTTTAATTCACGTGGCGTATATGTTTTTATTCAATTTTGACGAAATTTTTAATAAAAAATTTAAAAATATTCAAATTCAGATATAAATTTGCCTATTCATCGTCGATTTTAGTAATTATATATTACACACTACAAAAAGAAAGAATAATTGAATGTAAATATTTGTAGAAATAATAAAAATATGTTACTCTTCATTGACACTTTTTTAATTCTCTAGTGAATTAAAACACTTTTATTTCACTTGTGAATTTTTTTTTATTAAACTCCCTTATCCTTACAATTTGTCCTATATGGACAATAAGTGACTGGTTTGTCATATAAGTAAACATAATCTACTACAACTATAACATGCAGGAGGTACTTCCAGTACAGCCACTCATTTAATAATATATCTTAATAAAGATATCTAATAATAGAAGAAATATATTAATAGTCTAACTAATAATCCTAATTAAACCTGTGAGGTAGGTCATCGGGCTTGAATCGTTTTAAACGTCTCACTTCACCATTGTTTACAAACAGATTTCTTGCGAGCACATTAGGATGCACTTCAGTTTTAGCACTATAGTTCACACTAAAAATCGTTTAATTTCGTCTTTAATCGAAGGTATTTGTAAATCCCTCGCAATTACGGCGTTTGGAACATACCAAAGGGTGTTAACTATTGTTCGTAGCATTTTATTCTGGAAGCGCTGTAAAATTTCCAAATTCGAGTTACTTGCTGTACCCCACAGCTGTATCCCGTATGCCCAAATCGGTTTCAGGATTACTTTGTACAGTAATAACTTGTTTTGCATTGTTAACTGAGATTTTTTTTCGATCAGCCAGTACTTCTGCCGCAACTTCAATCCAAGCTGCTTCCGCTTCATAAAAATGTGCTTCTTCCATGTAAGACGCCTGTCGATATAAATGCCTAAATATTTTGTATCATCAGCTTGTGTCAATTGTTGATCGTTTAGCGTGACTGAGGGGCAAGTATCTCGGTTTAATGTAAATGTTACCTGCACTGATTTAGACTCATTGGCTTTGGTTTTCCAGTTGGTTAGCCAAGTTTGTAATATGTTTAGGTGTGCCTGGAGATATTCTGAAGCAACTGTTGGGTTGGCATGTACGGCGAGTACTGTACTATCATCTGCATATGTAGCAATTGTAGTATTGTTAGTTGTTGGAAGATCAGCTGTGTATAAATAAATTATACGTTTTAAATGGTTTTTGTTTGATGAACCCTTTGTTTAAGCCGATCAGGTATTGTTTTGTAAAAAAAGTAGGTAATAAAATGGACATTTTACTTACCATGTTGATTCACACACCACTAAGATCAACGCAAAATGAATAATTACAAAGGCCACGGGTGACTGTTTACTGACAATTTTAGCTAGCAACCAGTGGCGGTGATATGCATAAGCGAGAATAAGCATTGCTTAGGGGCCCAGGCCCTTAGAGGGCCTTTTGGGGGGCCCGGTAAGTTCGCTGATTAAATATCTCGATATCGTCTACTTCATTTCGGTATACATTAATAGCACTGCAACCTTAGTCCCCCACTCTCGGTTATCAGTGATCAGACTCGATTTGAGTGCTTTGAAAAACTAACAAATATTTCTGAAGTTTTAGAACCGAAAAACGTTTTAAGCATGCAAGAAGCTGAACAGGTCCGATGTGATTTGCTTCAGAAAAAGTATTCTGATGTCCTCAATAATAATCTCGCCATTCAGTTTGTGAGCCCTATTTTCTTACTAAACCAGGATTTAAAGGATAGCATGAGTGTTCCAGATTTGACAAGTTTATTCCTACAGAAATATAGTGTTCTCGAAAGCAGTTTTGGCGAGATTATTACTGCATTGGTTTTATTCTTGACTCTACCTATAACATTAGCCACAATAGAAATATCATTTAGCAAGTTGAAAGTAATAAGACATTATGTAAGAAATTCTACCAGCCAAGATAGGCTAGATGACTTTCCGGTTTTGTCAATTGTGCAAAAAGCATCGTCTACGATGGACATAAAAATCTTGTGGAACAATTTGCTGTCAATAAGGCCAGAAAGATTCATTCTTTATTTCTGATCAATTTATTTTTACGGCGTTTACAGATATTAATGATACAAATAAATACTAAGTAGTTGTTACCTATTTTGACGTGAGTTCTTAGGATTTTACTTGAATATTATTTTTTGTACGACCACTACTAAAAGTAGGCCTTATAGCGCTAGCTTTTTTCAGGAAAAATGATGTTTTATAAATCAGCGTGTTACAAGTGAAATAGGCTGTTTACTTTTAGCCCATGTGCTAAAAGTAAACAGCTGGTGTTGGATTTAGAATTTCGAACTGGAAGTGAGGTTGTAAAGTTATTCTAGTTACTTCTTTCGTTAGAGGTAAACGGTGTTTTAAATAATTAAAGCATTATGTAATGAATAAAGTAAAAGGTGCACATTTATAATTACCTTTGATAACTAACTTTGACAGCTGCCGGCTGCAGAAACAGTCACTTGAGCTTCAAGGACATCTCTTTACTATGACATAAATTATAACTGTCATAAATGCAAACCTTTATTAATTCGACATTTATGGATTAATAACAGAGTAACTTAAGGTCGTACAAAAAATACTGTGTGCAAACTCGTGCATAAACGTCCACTTTTAGTACTTGTTGCACAAATAGGTATTATTTTACTAGTGTTACCTTGGTAGATACTTATCCATCAGTTTTCTTTGTATTTGTGCCTATACCAGCTTGAAGATTTTATTTAGTTTTATATTTTTAATTGATATTTTTTTAGATATATTAATTATAAAATGTGTTAAATGTTAGGCATTTACTACTCTATTTCTGTTGGTTATAACATGATGTTATTTAGTTTTTGTTAAACGTTTACTTTGTATACTATAATTATAAATATACTATTCATTAAGTATATAAATCCTTTTACAAGGGCATTTTTATATTTGCTTAGGGGCCCAAGGTGCTCTTGCACCGCTACTGCTAGCAACTACTGAATTGTCAGTTTCTGTAGACGGTTCTAAAATTTCCCCGTAGGCCAGTACCTTGCTGGACAAATGCGTATGATAAATTTATGTTTTGGCAGGACAATTGGACTAGACAATAAATACTGCAAGTAATGACGGCTGAAATACCAAAATTCAAAAAAGAGATCGAAGACCTGATGCGTAAGTAAAACCACACGTCAACAAATTGCAAAAAACGGTTATGCCGGGCAGGAATTTGGCGTCGGATCCCTTTATTAAGGGCATCTATTATGAATTCACTAGCGATTTAAGAAGAAAATTAGCTCGCTAGCATATAAAAATTATAAACAGTTACTTATGGTTGCTATTATACAGATAATAACAATGATGCTAGTTTAAAATGACAAAGAAATAATAATTAATCGAGTTATTTAACAATATCAGTAACGGCGTAACTGGAGACTTGAGTTACCGCATTTATATTTTTATGACGCTCAACGCCTCAACGGCTTAAACCTGATAAGAAACACAGATTGCAGGCATTGCATTGCATATGTATAATCTCATAAGAGCATTAATTCTTTCCGAATGTTTTTTGACTGCGTACCAACAACGTCGTATTAATTAGGACGCCTTCCAGAGGCGAGCGTTTCCTTTCCAGAGACTTTCCATTTGAAAATATATTTTTTTGAACTTTTTTTACTGCCAATCTCTAGCGTGCTTTTAAAACTTTCTTTGGTGCAACCAAAGTTATTAAATTCGTACATTTTAAATGCGTTATATGCCGTGGGTTTCAGCTAGTAGTTCATTTAATCGGTGCTGACTACCTCAGTGGAGGATTAGAGCAGCTGTTAAAAAGTACATCCTGCAGACCAATTATAAAAAGGAGGTGGAGTTTAGTAATGGCGCCAAATTCAAAAAAAGATAATATGCTTATAAGAGTACACCTACATTTAAATTATGTTCCGTTTGAAAGAAAAATCAAAGAAATGATCAAAAAGCTCGTAAAGCTTATAAAGCAAAAATATAAAATACATAAAAATTATGCATTTAATAACTTTTATACATACCACAAATTGTTAATTCATTGATTACCAATTTTATCAATGTAGGCATTCACGTGCTTACTGTATGTTAATTCATGAATGCTCAAAAATAAATAAAAAATGGGAATACATTTCAGTTTCTAAGGGGAATCCTCTAATTATTTAGAATTTTATGACATCATTTTATCTGTTTAAATTTCTATGATTATCACAAATGTGAATCTATTTAACAATATGTAGAGGATGTTAAATTTGTCAGAATTCAATTTAAAAGATAAACTTATTTTAGTGTAAATTTTCTTATATTTGTAGTTTATGGGAAGACAAAGCTATCATTGAACTGAAATTTTAGATTTTCCCGTGCAGTCATACTAACTTCAATTTTATTGTAAACATGTAAACATTGTTTATCGGTTTCGGGATATTAAGCCTTTGTTTACATATACAAAAGTAGGCTGGTAACTAGATCATAACTTATCTGTAGGGTTATAGTAATTTACGATACAAGTAACGTTATCAAGGTTTTTACATTACAAGAGAATAGTTTGAATGAACGAGCGACGTTAGGAGCGAGTTCTTTAAAATTCTCGAGTAATGTAGAAAGCGAATAACGTTACGTATATCGTAACACGGTTTATTTTATCCTAAAATACTAATCTTGAAAAAATAGGAAAAATGGTTATTAATGACACAACAGCGAGTGGTGGTATCACTAGTAAAATAGAAACTCAATACTGTATTGGTGGTAGCACTGTCAGGTTATGTTAAATTTGAGATTTTTAGGTTAACTTTTGCGTCAGTTTGTGTCAAATAACAAACAAAACCTAACCTACTAACATCGAATTTGACATAGACTGACAATACATTTCAGTGCTGTCAACATGTGATTAATGCTAATAAAGTATCGTTATGTTATTTTTCTTAACAACACTAGTGTTGTTAAATGCATCTTAACGCAACTCGTTGCGAAGGAGTTATTGTCATAATAACATAATAGGATAAAATAAAAGAATATTACCCTACATGGCAACCATAACCATATAGCAACCGATAAACTATTGAACAAATCACGGATGTTATGAATCATAACTGCCTTAGAAGTTTTAAAATCCTCGCTCTACGAGCTCGGAATTCAAAACATCTGCGGCAGTTATGATACTCATAACATTCCTAGATATGTTAATAGCTAATATTTACCCAATTTTAACCTCTAGTTATCAATTTCAAAATATTGGAATATGAAATTTTATTAATATAAAAGCTGAACAGTGTCAATCATCCTAAGAAAATAGATATAAAATTTAGGAAACTTTAAATGTTAACAGTGAAACACTTGTCGAATAATTTAGATAAGCATTGCATTGGTAATGTTTACAAAATGTACGAGGACAACACTGGAAGCTAGTCAACCCAAAAGACGTCTAAGCACGATAATACTGGTATAATAATCCAACCAAAAATTGGAAATCTATTTCAAATCAAGTAAGTACATCATGGAAAGTGTAAGTCATGTCTAAGTTATTTCATACAATCAATACATAATTTTAAAGTCAAACAACTTCAAGTACTGACAGTTAATCTATAAATTGAACATGTAACTGTTTTGTTAAGGCATTGTAACATTTTCCATGATTTAAGTACCTATGTACTAATTAGTTGTTTAGCCTTAGTTTTTAAAACCGTATACTAGCATAGAAAATGTTGAAAAACGTATATGTCTTTCAAAATTGCCAAATGCATATATCAAATTTGAAGGTTATTTACAAAGAGTCACTGAATGACAATCAAGCAGTCTGGCCTGATTTTAAATAGCTTTCCAATTTCTGGAATATTCTTTTTATAAGCAAGCTATTTTTTGAATTCGGCGCCATCACTAAACCCCACCTCCTTTTTATAATTGGTCGGCACGGTGTAATTATTAATGGCTGCTGAGGTTTCGTGGGATTACCCAATATGGCGTATTCGTAATGAAACGAAGCCACGAATTTGGTAATAATAATTTGTAGGTTACTTACATTAATCATAATCGCAAAACATTGAAAATGGATGATAATTCCATTGATGTAGTGGAAAACTTAGTAAGTATTGAAACAGGAGCAATTAAATGCAAATAGAACCTTATTTTACATTGTTTATTATATTCAACTTTGCAGCACAACCTAATGAACGAAGAGAACGCTTTCTTTACGGATCTTATTGACATTGACGACTTGAACAGCCCTGACGACAAAGGAAATGTAGCATTACACACTGCAGCGATACAAGACAGGTTCACCAATATTTCACATGAAACCCGCCAATTCGCACTAAAGTCTTGTGTTTTAGCAGCATGGAAATGCTGGAATATATCCTGACGAAGCCCCACATTGACTTGGACTACAAGAATGCGGAAGGCGACACGCCGCTGCTGCTAAGCCTCACCTTGCAGTGCTCCAGCGACTTCATCGCTTGTCTAGTGAAGGCAGGCTGCGACATCAACATCTGCAATAACCACGGAATAACACCCCTGCACCGGGCCATGGCGTTACCAACAGTGAAGCTTGCACAACTTTTACTAAAAGGGGGGGCGAATATTAATGCCCAGGACGCTGGTGGTAGGACCGCATTGCACTTTGCCATTAAGGATAACCACCTAGAAGCTGTGTGTATGCTTTTATATTACGGTGCCGATGTGAACATCACATGCATTTCCAACTTTGTGCCTTTTACCTATGCGTTATACCTGAGGAAGTCGCATATTGCAGACGTCTTGTTCGATTATTACGATGATTTTTCTTATACGAACATTTATGGGTACACGGCTTTGCATTTGGCTGCCTGGAGGCGGAGCCCACTTGCGGTGAGCATTGTAAAAGCTGGGGTGGATGTGAATTGCATCACGGCATACGGCGACAGCTCGCTTGTGTTTTCCTTGGAGTACAACAGCGCAGAGCTGTTTAAAATGATTTGGTCGCAGCTCGATTATGAAATCCTCTTGAATAGTCACCAGCCTTTTCTGTGGTCATATGTCCAGACGCAACGATTTTCAACTTGCGAATGGTTGGAGTGCATTTATTTGCTTCTGACGTCGCCAGTTGCGCCTTGTTTGATCGAACATTGTAACAACTATTTATACGACATTGACTTCTTTCCGAATTTGTTGTGTGCGTTCTCCCAGCTGCAAGTGAAACGGGATGACCGCATGGCGATCATCAACATCTGCCTCAGCTTCGGTTGCGAGGTGCACATATACGACATAGCCCATGCGATTTTGCTCTATGGCTTCAATGAGGAGGTCGAAGCATTTATCTATGTCACGAACCGCAGCATTAAGTTTGGCAATAACCCGTCGTACACTCACTTTCCTTTACTCTCCTTTATCCTAGGCACCTGCGAGGACCCGGAGATTGGCACGATTATAAGTATATACAAGAAGCACGTCGACTTCATGTGCAACACTCCCGAGCATAAGAGGGAGCAGAAGCGCCTCCTCATCAACTCGTTGCGGTTCTTCTCCATCCCGCACCACCGGAAGCAGGAGCTGCTGAACTCGCTGCAGCTGTCGCCGGGAGACCACCAGGACGTTTCCCGGGTGCTCGAAGCCTTGCCTGACATTCCCTCCCTCATCGAGCTCAGCCGCAACCAGGTGCGAAGGTACGTAAGGAGCTGCTATCAGATCGATAAACCGTACCAGTTCCACACCGCCGTTAACGCGCTGAATTTGCCCCAGCACATCAAGGATGTGATCAGGTTCAAAACTCCGATCTATTTGTAGGCACGCTGAATAGGTTAATTAGGTATCTTACTGTATTAATTGTCTATACTGACGAGCACTGCCAGATGTCTTGTTGCGATAGTCATTTGACGTGCTCCAATTAGTTGTGAGATTTTCATGGCCATCTTGATATTTTATAATGTGATTGTACAGCATGATGCAAATCTGTGTAACGAGGGAAAAAATGTATTTAGAAAAAAATGGTTTCCTAAATTACTACAAAAAACATAATGAAGTTGGTGTGTTCGAATCATATTTTATCATGTTGTCTACATACAGTTATTGTGCCAAAAATATTATCAATAGGCTTGTTCAAAATTTATGAGCTTCCATTTGTTTGAATGTCTCTCGGTATATTTTGTTCGCACAATCTTCAATTTATTATTCAAAACTCATTGTACTACAAAACCGTTTAATTTCGACTTGTGCCTTATGATATTGTCTAACTGATCAACAAATAACTGAAAATATTTCGTATGTAGCGGTTAAGCAAGTAACGTCATTCTGCGAAAACTAGTAAGCGTTAGTGATAATTGTTGTAAATAGTTGAATTAGTTCTACTATATGATGGAAAACTTTTATCCTCTAGAGGGCTGTGGATTTTTTTTTAATTGAATTTGTGTTGGCAGTGATCAGTAAAGGTACTTGATAATATAACCTATAGAATTTTGACAGAATCACGTACCTTTTACAGGATGTTTAATGTCGAGCACGAGGTGGTTCTGTGTATGAAAAATGCAAGACATCATTTTGAACAGCTGAAGTTGTTTTTGTTACTAACATTTTTATGTATTCAATAGAAATGTTTGTATTTGTTAAAATGACATTCCTAATTTAACCTTAAACTGACAGATATAAAATGGCAATGTGACTTACTACCACCACTGCCAACAAAATTTTTTGACAAAATCCACAGCCCTCTAGATTATAAAAGTTTTCGATCATACTGTGTTTTGTAATTTTATTTAAAGTATATTTAAAGTGATAAGTTCCTTTTGTACCTTGTAATTTCATGTTAGATGTGTTATGAATTATTTTATGTACCGTTGAAATGATTGAAACGTGTTATTTTAATAAACTTTCTCGATATTGTGGTTTTATTAATTACTCAAGGCGAAGACATTTTTGGCAGAAAATAGATGCATAGTCCAGGTGTGCACCTTTTGAAATTAAACTTTGGTTAACATGCTTGCACTTCTCTAAACTCTAAACAGTCATTCCATCTGATTAAGATAGCAGCAGTGGACTGTAATCTTTTTACTTAATCGAAAGTTACCATATGATTAGCGAGGGTACGCGCGAACGACAATTAAGAGAATGTGTTGCTAGTTACCTTGTGGATATTTTTCGGTCATCTGGCCGCTTGCGCTCAATAGCTGCAACGAGCTTCCGCACCTAATTTTGATTTAACAGTAACAGTTTATGGATACACAAAATTCACAGTACAATCACGACAGAACTGGGCTGATTTTCACGGGACGCGCGATTGCTCCGGCACACTCTTATAGACAACAATTTCTTCGCGGGTGTCTTCAGCGCTCCCTTGGTTTTTTGGCAGGCAGCTCACATTCTCTTATCTCAACGTGACCCTGGCTTTTTCAAAAAACTAACTACAACGCCTATGGAGATCTAAACATCCTCCCCCACCTTGGAGTGATCAGGTCCAACAACACAACTAATCTAACTAACAACAAGATGTTTCTCCAAGCCCAATACCAAACCTATCAAAAAATAAGGAGGAAACGCAACAATTCTACTTAATTGGTAACGGAAGCAACTTTACCACTGCACGCGTAAATATACCACTAGCCATTTTTACTTCCGCTACGCGGACTACCTCATCCTATCCAGAGAACGTTCTCGTAACTCGGCCAAATTGCCATTGCAAAGGAGGAGTGTTGTCCTCCCGAATGAGAACCAACGTGCCTTCTTTCATATTCGGACCTCCTTTCGTCCATTGGTGACGCTGCTGCAGAGTACACAAGTAGTTCTTGTGCCACTGGTTCCAAAAGGAGCGGTAAATTTGCTGAACGAGTTTCCATCGACGAAGACAAGTAATGTTCCTTATAGGACTGTCTGGCTTTATCACGGTTACAGGGGGTTCCAGTAGGAGAAAATGGCCAGGAGTCAACGCCTCCAAATCATTCGGGTTGCTGCTCATCGGTGTCGAAGGCCGGGAATTCAACTCTGCCTCCACTTAGAATTTGGTTTCCCATGACCCAGGCTAGTAAGTTCTTTACACTTTTAATGCCTGCCTTCCAAATTCCACCAAAATGAGGGCTGGAGGGGGGGATTTAAGTGCGAGGCAATGCCTTTGTCTGCCAACTCTTGCGATACGGTCTGATTGTACGCATCGGAAGTGACTACCTGCTCCCACTCGGCCAACTTGCGCTTAGCGCTTACAAAGTTGGTGCCGCAATCACTATAAACTTTCCTGATGGTTTTACGGCGAGCTAGGAATCTTCTAAAGGCACCTAGAAAAGCTTCTGTCGTTAAATCCAACACCAGTTCCACATGAACAGCGCGAGTCGAGAAGCAGACAAACGTAGGCCTTTAGGATCCTTGCCTTTCTCAACCATCCCATAGTCATCTCGAAAGGTCCTCCATAATCCAAGCCTGTTACCAAGAACGCTTTGACTGCCTGGAATCGAGCAGCCGGCAAATATCCCATCATTGATTGGATGGTCAGTGGTTGAATTCGAAAGCAAGTCAAGCATTTTACGAGAAGCTTGCGAATGGCGTCTCGACCACCCAAAATCCAAAACTGGGCCTGTATAATGCCGTGCAAGTTTTGCGGACCAGCATGCATGTAACTGTTGTGATAGTAGTCTATTACCAAATTTGTAAAGGGGTGTGATTTTGGTAAAATCTTGGGGTGTTTCCTTCCAAAATTAATGGAGGAGTGACAAAGCCGCCCCCCAACACGTAGAATTCCTTCAGAGTTCAGGAACGGGTTCAACCTCCGCAAACGATGTGAAGGGTGACGACCAGCTTGTAGCCGGTTAATATCCTCCGAGAACTCATCCCATTGCACTTTTTTTACGCAAATCTGAAGTGCACGACTAAGTTCTTCAGCAGTTAAAGGTCCAATAGTTTGGTTACCATGGAACCTTAAATTACCAATATACCTAGCGTCCATGCAACGATGTGTTTTAATTCAAATAAAAACGAAACCCTTGAAATAGCCCTATCAATTAGGCTATTCTTTTCGAGCTCATTGCTAGTACCACAAAGCAACGTCAATTATCGAGCTTCGGGTTCGTATTCTGGGTGCTCCTGTCTGAGTTCGGGAAGAGAAGGCCAATTGTCCCTGGATTGTTTCAGCCAGTCTGGACCATAAATCCACAGTGGATGCTCTAATAGCTCTTGAGGAAATAAACCACGGGAAGCAGAATCGGCTGGATTAAGAGCAGAAGACACATAGCAAAAATGAGATGGTGCAACGAGCGATTGAATTTGACTCACTCGATTCACCACACAAGTCTTCCAACGGTTGGGTTGTGAATGAATCCATCGTAATGCCACGAGCGAGTCAGTCCAAATATTCACGTTCGATATGGTACACTACCCCTCCAAAAGTGACCTTCATAATTTAGGCGTTTGGCTGCCAACAATGTTTCACAAAATTCGAGCCTAGGTAACGTTACCTTCTTGAGAGGGGCAACTTTATATTTGGCTATGACCAGAGATAAATAAACACACCCATTTGGTTGTGTTGCTCGTAGATAAACAACAGCTGCGAAACCTTTCTCCGAGCTGTCTGAAAAGGTGTGTAGTTGGAGGTCAATAGCCTTATCCACTAGAAGATTGCGTGACAGCTTGAAACCAGCTAATAGTGGAAGCTCAGTCCGGAATCTGGACCACTGGTGGCAAACCTCCTCCGGCGGCTGATCATCCCATTTTAAGCCCAATTGCCATAAGTATTGCATTATCCACTTTCCAAAAAATGTGATTGGGTTCAGTAATCCCATAGGGTCGTACAACCATGCAATGTCCGAGAGAATTAATCTCTTGGTGATTGGCTGATGAAGAGAATCCACCTGGTATGAAAAATTATCCATCCGGTTTTTAAAATCAACTAAAAAGTCAAAATTAATAAATAGGCAACACAAAACAACAACAAAGCCAATGCCCAATATTGCAATACATTGACATGTCTGACTACTAATATACTAGGAAAAAATTTTGGAAATTAAGATGATCACATGTAAGTACATCACATTCGTAATAAAATACAGAAGAGGAGTTTCACTCAGTTTTACAAGAGTGGCTTTCTTGCTTTTAAATTTGAAAAGGTTTGTATAAGCTAGTTAGTGAGTACGGTTTTTAAAATGTCTAAATTTACTCATAATATGGCTAAAGAATTAAATTTTTCTTGCGCAATTGAATTTCGAAGATATTTTAACCCGCTTCAGCGTGGAAAATGAACGCTCCCCACTAGCATTCCTAACCATTATAGAAAAAAAATACGAAGGCACACATGAATATATTAATTTATGTTCATGTAACAATTTCGCTAAATCTTCGGGAGATTAAACATCTTTTGTACACTTCGGATATACGATTAATTTCAAACTGAAGATTATCTGGATTATCAAGAATTGGAAGATGTTCCCATTTTCTCTCTAGGTCTTACTCTTAAAATAACTTCTGTATTTGGTTGCCTATTTCTTTTAATGCTCCGTCGTTCCACGCAGTTTTCGTTGCTTGTTAAAGCTATTCCTTTGGCTTCATATTGACCAAACTCGTTTCGTCGATATTGAAAGTACTGGGCCAATTTATAACGCTAACAATCATTTTTAATACGTTAACCCAATATTCCTTTACAGAGTTAATTCCTTTTTCAAGTTTCTTATAAATTCTTTCAGTAGTTAAAGATCGCGAGGTATATATTCTCAGATTGTTGAAGTGCTCAGAGGGTTTTCGTGTTCATCAAACCTGTGTTACTGTATGTGCCTGGCCCGGATTTGCCTGTCAAAGGCGTCCAGTCTCGCAGTCCGGTCCGGTCATAAAGTATCACTTTTACCTCTTAAATAATGAAACACTACATGCCGTGTTAAACCGGCAAAAGTACAAGGCTTAATTCAACTGTTTACTATTTTCGGATTTTTCTAAACAGACTTCCCATTGCATTATCTAACAAAACAATTACTTATTATGCCTATTGATTGTGTTTTTTAAAACTACGAACACAAGTACATTTCATTTAATAATGAGGGTTTATTACTGCCTTGCTGAATGGGACCCACAGTCGCCCACAGACTTAGTTTAAACACACCCTTACAAATCGAGGCTTTGATGCTTCGGTTGACATCACACTTGTATTTGACAACTGTGAACTTTTTGTGTGTGACCTGTCTCGTGTTTGGTTTTGTGGTGCTTCGTCTTCTAGCAGTTATTAAATTCGTTCTAAATTTTAAATGCGGCAGACGCCGTGGGCTACAGCTAGTAATATACTATTATGCGGCCTGCTTAGGTCTACCAGACGTCGAGAGATGATAATCTGCTTACTTTGTCCTCGTGCCTACTTTATTAAGTGCGAGTCTGAGTATGTAATAGAACTATCGTATGTGACCGCTAGAGTTATTACACTAGCGCGCTCTGCGTGCCGCCCAAGAAAAATTTACCGCCCGGTTCTACAGTACCCAATAGCACCCATGTAAAACCGGCACTGCCATCACATCTTTTATTCCGAAGTCGTATAGCCAATCAAAACAGAAGTAAACTGCAGACGTGTTGAATTATAATACGTCTGCACTTTACGCAAGCACCGTTGCCACTATTTTTTCTTATTTATTATATCTTGAGTTGATAAATAGAGACTATTATTATTACTGTGTTTTTTCTTGAAATGTTCGGTTTATTCTGATTAAACGAAGTTTTGGTCAGGTCTAATTAGTATCTATTATTTAATTTTGAAATAAGAAGTTTCTCGCGTTACTGCATGTTTGTAATATGACTGAGTTTCGGCCATATTTCGAGTTACCAGCGATCACTATGCAAAAAAAATAATGTGTACAACACGTATGAAGGCAACTTTTTTTACTTATTTGCTTGATACATTCGGACTTCGCCATCGTTAATAAAACTGCAAATTCGTGAAAAAAGTATGATTGTCATAATTGGTTGTACAATATACTATTGTACAACTGTCACTAAAAATCAGCAAAATTATTTTTATGGACTAAATGTAACTTTTATTAATTTGATTATAATATAGCAAGCCGTGGTAGAAATTTTTCAAAATAATCATGTTAGTTTTGACATTTGATTAGAATACATAAAGCCTTACTAGTTTTTTTTAAATAACGAGCTGTTGAACAACTGAAAATTATTGATTTTCCTTAGTTACCTGACAAATATCGGTTTACTAGGTAGTATTTTTAACACATATTAAAAGTGTTTACTTTTAGGGTGCTCTCTCATAATATTTAATTTTGATGTATATAAGTGTACTTACCTGGAACAAAAATGTCATTTTTAATGACAGTTGTACAAAAAGTGATTTTTTTGCCAGAGTGGTAGTTTTACGAGGGTAAAAATTACTTTATGTTAGACTGCGTTATAAAATAGTGCTTTACTAGATAGTTTCAGTGGTCGGAATGTACCGGAACGGCGTTCCGGTTCGTGAAATATTATCAAGAGTCGTTCCGTCTCGTGAAATTTCATCAAAAGCCGTTCCTTTCCGTGAAAAATTTACCAAAAAAAAACCATTCCGTTTATTATTACACCCACGTTTTTTATGCTGAAATTCTTTGCGCGCCAGTGTCCTGCTGTTTGAAACCATCTGAATCGAAATCACACGTGAAACCCATTAATCATGACAACCCACCATACGGCAATAGCTAGAAACTGCTCAAAAGCGTGTGACTTGGTACTTTGGTAGTCATTACTCATTATGCTCCATCCTCCATTACCTATTTTGTTCATTCTGCGTCTGACATAAACAACAGAAAGAGAGAGCACAAAAAGGAGACTCGGTACCAAAAAATCTGGGAACTTTTTTAACTCTTTAACCAATGTTTATATTTTTATTAGTATCAATATTATTAATAATTACCTATAATGTATTATCTGTTCTGTTACCTTACAATATCTAGAGTTTTGAATTTTGTTGAATTATTTTGATTTTATTGCCTATTTCTGAGTTATTAGTAGCTTCAGCGTACTTATGCGAACGTTTTGTCCGTCCGTCCGTCCGTCTGGATCGCCTGTAACTTTCGAACGGCTACAGATATCGAAATTTTGAAAGGGGGCAAAGTTCTTGCTAAGGTCCCGAGCACCTTCATGCGCTATTTGGTTTTGGCGAAAGGTGCCGATTTTCCACTTTGCAAAATTTCCAAGCATTGTAGCACAGTGGCGGCTTGTCCACTTGGCGCCATCTACAGAAGTTCGGTGGTCACGTTTTGAACTACACATTCTGGGTGCACTATAATTCCACTTGGCGCCATCTACAGAACTTCGGTGGTCACGTTTTGAACTACACATTCTGGGTGCACTGAAGCTACTCTTTAGACCTGTACTTGAGCAGTTTATTCTAGAAGGAAATGAATACACTTTATTTTGTTGTATTTATACCGATCTTGTTTTTTTTTGTAATTAGGGTCTTTTCGCTTTGAAATTAAATATTAAATTAAAGGTTTGTGTCGACTATTGACGGAAAAAACACTTATTATTATCAACATTATTATTATTTTCCGCGCAAATTTTCGCTTGTGACCCCCCCCCCCCCCCCCCCGACAGCGTTCTGGTTCGTCAAAGTTTACATTCCGACCACTGGATAGTTTTGCGTTTATAAAGTAGCTCTTTATTTCACTCTACAGATGAAAGTGCGCTTTGCTATGGAAATGAATAAATAAAACGGTCAAATTCTAAATTCATTTGTAGTTTTTGCAATACATAATGTAAATTTAATTATTTTTATATTTGTGGAAAAAATAACATTTACTTCTTGCCATAAAATTTTTCGTTCATAAAATTACCATGACACTGCTCGTGGTCAAATATTCATCCCCCGAAAAGAAACTATACTTTTATCTTTTGACGAAAAATTACTATTTACGTATAGTAATGTCACAATGTGGTTATTATAACATCGAAAATAGTGCTATAATGTAGTATATCAAAGCACAGTTTTTGTATTGTTATTTTCATATCAAAAACATTGAAACGGCCTACCTTGTTTCAGCCAACTGACAGATTGTCATATTTATGAAATGTCATAACTAAAAGTTTTTCACTTAGG
This sequence comes from Agriotes lineatus, assembly GCA_940337035.1. NCBI lineage: Eukaryota > Metazoa > Arthropoda > Insecta > Coleoptera > Elateridae > Agriotes > Agriotes lineatus. The sequence goes on along the minus strand of CALNHX010001853.1, from coordinate 182,062 downwards.
ACACTGGTTCAATAAATAGTTATTTTTGTATTTAGAACCCAATAGTATATTATACAACTAGTTATGAAAGTCATACTGTTTTTCACGAATTTGCAAATGAGTAAAACAAGTTGCTTTCATATGTGTTGTTCACGTTATTTTTTATATAGTGATTCTTGTAACTCAAAATTTGGTCGAAAGGGACTTCGGACTTCAACAACTGGACGTTTTAGAACGTAAAAGTATTTTGCGTCCTGTTGTGTGTGTGTGTATTGTGTGTACGAAAATGAATCGCTTCACACATTGAAAACAAAATGAAAATGTCATCTTTTTTACTGTTTTCGAAAAATTATATTTTGGAAGCGCTAAATTTGGTTAGATACAGCATGTATTTGTATATCTACCGGCATTTTTTCGGTCTGTAAACGTTGGTTGGTCGAAATATAAACATGCGAAGCTAACCTCAACTACCTCTTATTAGTTAGATTTAATCTAACAGTTGTGTCGTTTACAAATTTTTACTCGTAGCCTTGTGGGAGCATACCTTCCATATTTAAGCAATTTATAGTAGTTTTAGCCGGCACTGTAAATAGTCTTTTCACGAACTAACAACTAGTTCTTTGACTACGCGGAAAACAAGATATAGCATGTCAAAGCGAAACCACTGAATAAACTGCGGACGTCTAATGCCCCTCTGTGTCTGCACTTTACATAAACTTTCATTGGCTCCATATTAATCAGTTATCAATTGTAGCCGAACAGTTGCCATAATACCTTATGCGTCTGCAGATTACGTATATGCGTCCCGGCGCAGCGTGGGCTACTGGTGCCGCTGCGTTTGTAGAATCCTCCAAAACAATTGCCTGGGCATTGTAGTGCGCGCTTTCGAACTTTTGTGTATCATCTTGCAGATCCCGAGCAATACCTCGCTTGGCATTATAAGATGCTATTTTAACATCGTCTCTGGATAAGTTTTTAATTCATCAATTACCCCCATGGTTGATTAGGCAAACGACAGTTACAAAGTAGCGGAAACAAATTGAAAAACCAATCCAAATTATCCATTTGAATTCCACTTAAAAATTACCCTAAGCAATTAATTTTATCTACGAGTACGAACGCGCGGCCGAAATTTCGAAAATGCCTGGCGTTGCAACGATAAACGAGATCGCAAGAAATTGTTCAGCAATTTATTCGTCGACTTCGGCGACCAATTATAAACATTAATTGCGAATAGCACAAAATTCGACGCCAATCAACTTTACAAATTCCTATTCCCAGTATCAACCAAAATTGTTTGGAAATTTGAAATACACCAAACGACAAGTTATCTTCCAAACTGCCGGCAGCCGCGCACGAACACGTGCTGTTCCGCGCTTGCGATAACGAAACGGGCTTACCTACGCCAACGAACTTGAATATAGCTTATACAACAAACTTTTCTAACTATTATTTATTATTTATTATACCTGCATCAGAATCGCCGTTTAAAACACGCCTGAGCGTGCGAAAACAGGCGATTAAAGCTCGCCGAGCTTTAAAGGTTGTCAAGGAAACGACTGAATGCAACAACGGACGTGGACGCAACAAAAACGTAAACAATTCTCGTAACTATAGTAGCAATATTATTAGGCCCTATCGATTTATCATGACAAAAATTATTTTCAAGTAAAAACTGTGCGTAATTTATTTCTAGTATTGCAGGTATAATAAAAAATAGAGTAAAGTATTCGTGGATAACTGGTCTTTACAACACTTGCTCTATTTTGAGCACTCCAGCTACGCCGTCGTGCTCGAAAACTCGCGCGTGTTTTAAAGATCTTGTTATCCAATCATACTTTAATATACTATTATGAACCTAATTCAACAGATAGTTGGTTGTATAATTTTTGAACAGAGTACATGTACACTTCGTGTATTATTCAAAACCACCCCGCATTTTTTCCGGTTCTTGTTTTGTGCCATGTTTTTATTCGCCATTACGTAAATCGGACTGTGTACCCCCTACACCTGGTCGACGTATCGACATACCCCTAGAGGTAGCCGTACCCCACTTTGAGAAACCATGCAGTCAACTATTTCATGTTTCGAAATTTTTTATGTGAAAGTAAAAAAGCAGAAAGGGTGCCACAAATCTCTAAACTTTTATAAATAGCTTACGCACATGTTAGCATTTGTCGACGTTTACAGCGCCTCTGGAGCTGATCAATGTAGTCTTCTTTTTCTTCTTCCTCTTACATTAGGCCAGTGGCCTGCTTATTCCACAATATTTTGGTTCTACGGTGACTGTTAATTGATAGGTATCGCCAGTCAAAATCGAGGAGTTTCCTTCATGAATACGCCTTGGAGTCCGTGTATGTATGACAGATTTAGGCTGCTGATTAGGTGATAAAAATTTCCCATGAATACCTTGTAGCAGCGAAATTTATTCTTTAGGCAATAAATCCAAACACAATTAGAAACAAGTAAGTAAAAATATAAATCAACTTACGCAAATGGTTTAGGTACTCCACAACACACGCTTCTTTCCAAATATAACGCCTCTTACATACGCCCAAACGAAGTTACTACCAAAATGTGAATAACGTTTATTTACGACAGTGTGTAAAATTGACTTTCAGTTGGAAGTTTTAAGTTTGAAACACGACTGCTTAATAACATGTTTTCATTAGTTTACGTCGTCAGTAGCCACGCGTTTTAAAATTTTCAACCACGTGTAATTAAGATCGTTTGCTAGTAATCCTAATTTACATTTAAATATTTTTCGTATATTTACCGTTTTTTCTAGATTCTATGGTCGATAAAATATTGTACGATTTAATTACCCGCGGGCCTTAAAACGCTCGCTCACTAGCGTTTTAACTCTACCCCACTCGTGACTAAATACTACCTTTACGCACTTGTTATTACGGTATAAAACGATCGTTAAGACCCCTAATAGATTTACTTAGCAATGCTCGCCCCTGCGTTTCTCTTCCAGCCCATTTGGCTCCAGGGGGGTTCGAACGAATGGGCACAGTTCATGGCTATGTACCACGATTTGGGTGGTTGATGATAAGTGGTTAAAAGAAGATTCGACGGGCGCCACGATTTTTGGAGATGTAATTTTCAATTCCACAGACCATTGGCCAAAAGCCAAAATCCAACAGCCGTTGCTTCGCGTTGTTACCCCGAGAGGGGCTCCACAGCTGTATAAGTTCTCACCTACCTTTGGATGTTCCTCCTGCAGTTGTCTGGGCCCTGTACAATGGAGTATACACAGCGCGACAAGAATACCGGTTCCTGCCACTTTAAGTGAACATACACAAATAAAATACAAGAATTGAGTTAAATGAAAGTGATCCATTAACTCAAAATTTAAACATATGAATTTGGATATGTAATATGTTTTGAAATAAGGGTTAGTCAACGTTTCACAGTAGTTAATTATCTTAAGACTGGGATAAGACATCCACTAAAATCTTTTGATACCTTAATCCAAGAAGCTACAAGTATAGAATACCCGTTTAGATTTTTCTCTCTTCTGGAAGTCAAGTTACCACAACATTTGTACAACTCGAAGCCAGCGGTACTTATTTAATATTATACGGCGCCAAAACAGCATTCATTGTTCATGGAATGTCTGAAATGCGCACACCACTTTTCGAATAAATAGCACTCTTAGAACGTTAACAATTCACAGTACCTGTTGTGTTGGCGTAGGGCTCCAACAACTGCAGGTTTCTATGAAACCAGACGGAGAAGGCCTCTCGTAGGGAGTCTTTTGCGACGTCGCTTGAAGATAGGGCAATTAGGGGACGACCGGACGTGCAAAGGGGCGGCCGACAGCTTACTCCGAGATGGTGATGTATTAAAATCCTTCTTACGAAGACTTGGAACTGGAACGTAACGACGAACGACAGAGATCCATCCTGTATATATGCTTACAATACACCTTTTCGTAAAGATTCTCTTGGACAGCCATAATTTGTACACAACGGTGCTAACTTAACAAAGGCACTTAGCATGTGGCTTATATCGACAGATAAAAAAAACTGTTTCTCAGTAGGCTGTGGAATGAAAAGTCACGTCTTTACTTGTGTCAGCTGAAAACCACTACATAAAATTGTTGGTCTTTTTGTATCTTTGTTCGCTAGCTCCTCCGAGAATACTGGACCGATTAAGCTATATGATGGCTTAAAATGTCGCTAATTGTTAGACTTAGATCGTAGGCCGATTTTTATTTTCAAAAAAGGTTTTAATTAGATTGTTTAATTAGCAAAACTAAGCGTAGTCCAAGTAATTTATTGTATAGCACTACAGCAGCGCTTCATTTTAAGTTCCGTGGCTCGGTGGTAGAATGCTCGCCTGCCACGCGGGTGGCTCGAGTACGATTCCCGGGCCGGTGCATCTTTTTTTATTTATATTAATGAATCTCTTCTAAATTTGCGAACTGAAGCGTAACTCGGGTGATTCACTAGTTGAATAATAATTAAACGACATTTTTAGCAGCAGACATCTCATTTAACAACGTTATCAGGTTATAAATGGCAGCTAATAGCAAAAGTATAGAAACAAACCAGTGGATTGGCTAGGATAGTAGTTACCCATACACCCGGAGATGGCTCTGAGGGGAGGACCTGTCAAAAATTTATAAAATCCAAATTGGAATGGCCATGACCACGTGTCAGCGGGTGGATGTAGCTGGCCAAGTAGGTAAAGGTTTAGTGATTTGTGAACAGTGCTATAATAAACCCCATTGTAGCACTACTTTCGATAACACGAGTTATACCGTCTGTTTCATTCACTTAAGTTTTCCAATGGCCTTTCCACACGTGCGTTACATACTATTTTTTTCTGCGACGGTTTCGCACTCTACAAGATATTTAACTTTGTACATTTGATATTTGTCGGGAGACCTCACTCCTAGAGAGCGCGTTCCCCAGGCGGCGGATGGAGAAGTCCTGCAGAGAAGATTGCCGTGAATATTCACAATAAGCAGCCGTGGACCAAAGGCCAGTTGTCCCGAGGTAACGGGGCCCTTGCGGCTGAGTAATCACCCGCGCAAGGTAAAAAGATTCAGAGACCAGACACAAGCCTCGGAAATGGAAGGATTACTGGAAAACGGACTAGGCGAGAATCAAGGACAAGAGTAGTAACATGGAACCTAAAAGGGTTAAATGGAAAGGAGATAGAAATAATAGAAGAAATGGCCAAGTACAAAATGGAAATACGATGTATATGTGAAATTTACAACAAAGGAAATGGAAGAGCAATGCTAGACGCAAGGGTACCAACTCATACACTCAGGATCGGTGGGACGCGCAAAAGACGGGGTAGGAATAATACTAAGTGCACAAAAAGCCCAACAAATAAAACAGTGGGAAGCAGTCAATGCAAGAATAATGTATGTAGACCTAAAATTACAGAAAGAAATAACTATCATACAAATATATGCCCCCTACAGAGAACTCCCCAGTAGATGAAAAACAGGCGTTCTATGAAGAACTTCAGAGACAAGTAGATAAAGAAAGAGCAAGGAATAAACACGTAATGATAAATGGAGATTGGAACGCCAGGGCAGGAAATAAGCAGGATATATGATATGAAACTCTAGGCAGGTTCGGGGGAGAATCCACCATAAATGATAACAGAAGAAGAATGATTGAATTCTGCATTAATAATCAAGTGCTAATCGGAAACAGCTACTTCAACCATAAAACAATTCACAAAATTACTTTTGAGGCGATGGGAAGAGAAGCGAAAAGCATTATCTAGTACATAACGTACAAAGAGATGCGAAATATGCAATACTAGACATAAAGGTTATAAGAGCTGCCGAACTCCATACGAATCATACGCTCATAACAGATATTAGATTCTATAGCAGAAAACGAAGGAAACAAATAAAATACCAAAAAATAAAGATCAACGAACTAAGAAAGCCAGAAATAGCAGAAGAATTTAAAACCCGACTAGACGAAATTCTAGAAAGATGGGAAAGGTAAGAAGCAGCGGACGAACAAAAATGTATAGAAAAGAAATAGACGATACTAAAGAATGAAATACTAAAACAAGCAGAAAAGACTTGTGGAATAACCACAGTAAACGAAAACCAAAAAAGAACTCGGTGGAATGATGAAGTAAAAGAAAAAGTAAAGACAAAAAATAAAGCTTGGAAAAGTTACATACAAAGCAAAAGAGAATGCGATAGACAACACTACATATTCACAAGAAATGAAGCCAAAGGGGCTATTAAAAAGGCAAATAAGAAACCTGGGAGGAATTTGGGAAGAAACTCGAGGAAAACTTTAACCAAGACAATGGAGGAGAATTCTGGAGCACTATCAAAGGGGAGTATGGAAAAAAGGTATGGAGCATAAGAAACAACGAAACCATAGTAGAGACAGAAGAAGAAAGTATCTTAGAAGCATAGACAGAGCACTACAACCAAAAATTTAAAGAAGACAATAAAATTAGAAGAAGAGAAAAAAAGGGGCGCAGTCTCGGAAGAAGAAGAAGAAACAGAATTAGAAATAGAAGAAGTAAAAGAAGCAATAAAACAAATAAAACTTGGAAAGGCAGTCGATAGAGACGGTATAACCCCAGAGATGGTCAAGTATGGAGGAGAAAGAGTATTAAAATGAATAAGGAAAATATGTCAACCAGCCTGGAAAGGTGAGAAAATACCAGATGACTGGGAGGAAAATATAATAGTACCAGTGCATAAGAAGAGTGACACAAATGACTGTAACAATTATAGGGCAATATGCCTCTCGCCCATAGTAGAGAAAATATACCCAAGAATCTTAGAAAGAAGATTACGGGAAGAAGTATAGAGGAAAAACTATATGTGGAACGATCCGCTTACATACCACAAAGACAGACACATGACCATATCTTTGTACTAAGAGCAGCAATGGAAAAAAGATTAGAAAGGAAGAACCCGCTGCACCTGGAATTTATAGATCTGCATTCTGCATTTGACACAGTACCCAAAAAAGTGTATGGAATGGACTGACAGAACTAGGAGTAACACATGAACTACAACAGGCCATAAAAAGAATATATAAGAATGCAAAGGGGAGGGTGAGAATTAAGGGGAAGGAATCACACTACTTTAAAATGGAAAAGGGGGTCAAACAAGGCGATTCATTGAGCTGTTCCTAATAGTAATGAACCAGATTATCCACGAATCTAAAGAAAGAAGATTTAACGTGAAAGTTGAAAACTGGAACTTGGAGCCCATATACATACAGTGCCTCATATATGAAGATGATATAGTGTTGTTAGCAGATTCATCGAGAAAGCTACAGCAAGAAATAGACAAATGGAATAGAGTTATTGAAAGAAGTGGAATGAAAATAAACACAAATAAAAGCAAAGTAATGAAAATTGAGAAAAAATGAAACAAACGAAAACACAAGAATAACGTGCAATGGAAAATAACTGGAATGGGTAAGTAACTACGAATACCTAGGAACCATAATAAATAAGACGGGAACAATAGAACAAGAAATCCTGAACAAAAGTAATAAAGCAAGCAAAATACACTATGCAATAAATGGACCAATAATAACGAAAAAAGAAGTAAGCACACAAACAAAATTAAGAGTATATAGAAGCATATATGTACCAACACTAACATATGGAGCTGAAAGCTGGACGATACAAGATACGAAGTGGAATAACCGCGGAAGATATGAAATATCTAAGAATAGTCAGTAGACCCAAAAGGGATCGTATAAGAAAAACAGTAACCACAGAGAAAGTGGACTGGAACCACTAGTACAAGAAGTAGAGAAAAAACAACTCAAGTAGTATGGACATGTAGTGAGGATGACAAGGACAAGAGAACCAAGACGAATACTAGAAGCCACAGGGAACACGAGGAAGGGGAAGGGCACGAGTAACGTGGGAGCAGAGCCTGGAAATGAAAAGTAACAGAGGGGGAAAAACTAAGTGAAATAAAAAATTAGCAGCCAACCGTGACAGTTTCCGATAATGGGTAGAGGACCCCACGCTTTAGGGCAAAAGAGAGAAGAAAAGAGGAAGAAGAAGATATTTGTCAAATAAAATTGACATTTGTCAACAAAATTACATTTGTCAGTTTTAACCTATCAGCATGATTGTCAATTGTCATTACAGTGCAAAAAGTGTTGACATAAGAGTGCAAGAAATGGTCACCTGCTGCACCCAAATGCGTGCGAGAAGTGAATACTTTTTGCACCAAAGTAATAATTAGTTGTTTACATTATGAGTGCCGTAGCTTGATTTTACAGTGCGAGTTTTTAATTTTTAAAGCACGACGCTAGTACTTCACGCTTAATCTTAACGCACGACATGTCTTTTTAACATTCTCTATAAATTTGAGATTTTGCTTTCGAATATCAAAACCATCGTCACGCAAAAAAAATGTGAAAAATAAAAAAAACTGATTTTTATTGTAGATAGGTGTAATTGGAAATTTGAACGTAGTTTTCGATTCTAATCAACTTTTCTTAACAACAATTTTCGATATTATCACAAATAAAGGTACTTTACTCTTGAGCAGAATTAATATTTTTTGACATTTCTCGTATACGGCTTAAAAAAACTTATATCTGATGATTGCATTTTAAGTTTTGGGCCATGCAGAACTTTTTATAAAAAATAACTTTTTTTCGTAAAATTAATAATAAAAAAGTTTTCCATATGGTGCGAACTTAAGCAGACACTCTGTACAACCAAGCCACCCAAAACTAAACGACGAATGCGTAAACAATAACAGAACTAACGAAGAAAAGCAATACTAACAAAAATTAACAAAGAACAACAAAACTAATGAACAACAGCACTAAAATAAACTGGAAATTGGACACATATATCTGACACAATAGCAGCAATCGCGAAAGTGACGTTTATGTTTTTTGTTTGAATATACCTCTCCGCAAAGCTTGCTTTTCATTGGTTCTCTAGTTCACCTTACTGGATATTTAGATTTAGTTCACATATTTTCCGGGGTTTTTGTTTGCTTGGTAGTACTGTAGTAGTGGTCGTAGAAAAACTATGTTACGTAATTCTTTATTTTGCAAGGCAATAGCACTGATCTGGTTTAAATGTAAAGCGGCCTTTACAGCAACAATCTGTTGAAGTAGTTTATTGCGTGATGTTGGCACAATTTAGCAATGCAAACAAAAACTAGCCAAATTCAACTACATAAAATATTTTAACCTCACGCACTTGTTTAAGGTTCTAAAAAGTTATTAAGCTGCTGTTTACAATAAAACAACTCGCTAAATTGCAATTAAAAATGGTTATAATACTTATATTATTTATTTATAACTGACAGCTGCCATATCTGTGTTATGACTGCATAGTAATATTGGAAATTTGTCGGTGTAGATGATTTCATCCTGTGTATTATTTTAATGTTTCAGTTAAAAGTGTTTATTAGTTTACTTTTGTTATAGACTGAAATATTACCCAAGAAAACGCATCACTTATTAAGGGTACGTTTACACAACTTTCGCAAAGGCGAGATGTGGAACTGTAGATTGTAAATGTTGTAGTTCAACATGGATAATACTGAAAATAATAATAAATTACGTATTAAACAAGAAATCCTTGAAAACATTAATAACAGGATTCATTCAGAAATAGAAATTAAGCAGGAAGAAATAAGTGTAAAAAACGAATATAAGACATCAAACAAAGGTAAATGTAGGTAAAAATTCATGTAAAGTATAAAGCATGTTAAACTTTTACAGATAAAAGCGCAAATAAAAATATTCTAAGAAGATGCACGAGTCCTCGTATTACAGAAAAATGTTACGGTTGTTCTGTTTGTGACTACAAAGCAGCATTGAAGACTAATTTAGTTGAACATATGAAAACTCATACAGGAGAAAAACCTTACAGTTGTTCTGTTTGTGACTACAGAACAGCATTCAAGACTAATTTAGTTCGACATATAAAAACTCATACAGGAGAAAAACCTTATAGTTGCTCTGCTTGTGACTACAAAGCAGCAGCAAAGAGTAATTTAGTTAAGCATATGAGGATTCATACAGGAGAACGACCTTACATTTGTTCTGTTTGTAACTACACAGCAGCATCAAATTGTATATTAGCTGTACATATGAGATCTCATACAGGAGAAAAACCTTACAGTTGTTCTGTTTGTGACTACAGAACAGCATTCAAGACTAATTTAGTTGAACATATGAAAACTCATACAGGAGAAAAACCTTATAGTTGTTCTATTTGTGACTACAAAGCAGCAGCAAAGAGTAATTTAGTTAAGCATATGAGGATTCATACAGGAGAACGACCTTACATTTGTTCTGTTTGTAACTACACAGCAGCATCAAATTGTATATTAGCTGTACATATGAGATCTCATACAGGAGAAAAACCTTATAGTTGTTTTGTTTGTGACTACAAAGCAGCATTGAAGACTAACTTAGTTAGACATATAAAAACTCATACAGGAGAAAAACCTTATATTTGCTCTGTTTGTGACTACAAAGCAGCATCAAACAGTCTCTTAGTTGTACATATGAGATCTCATACAGGTGAAAAACCTTATAGCTGTTCTGTTTGTAACTACAAAGCAACATATAAGAAAGATGTAGTTAAACATATGAGGACTCATACAGGGGAAAAACCATATCGTTGTTCTGCTTGCGAATACCGAACAGCACAGAAAACTAATTTAGTTACACATATGAGATGTCATACAGGAGAAAAACTTGAAGGAAGTTCTTCTGTTGGTCAGTATCGTTAGAAAGCAGCACATATGAAGTCGTATATAGAATAAAAATATTCAAATCATAAAGGTCAATTATTGTGAAATGTATTAGCTATAGGAAACAGCATAAATTTATCTGCAGCCAGAAAAATTAAAAGTGATCAAAAAACTGTCCCCTGAAGGTATGCCTTAGAATGTGAACGTATGTCCACAATATTATTTTTATAACCTTCAATTGCATGCTTGACAGAAGCTTAACGATATTATTTGGAAGTTTGTTTGATATTCAATAGTTTCTTAATAAAGCTGCAATATGACATTTTTCGTTTTACAAACTCAAGGTGCAATTTTTTTGCTCACTTTTTATAAAGGGCAAGGGAATAAATATTAGAGAGGATCTGACTCGGGCTCACTTGAAGCTGTGGCGTGCCCTTCAAAAATATGGTTATAAATTGGTATGGACTTACACAGCATCATTTTTGCAAATGTCAAAGGAAGATTTTGGAGGACTTTTTCTAATTGCATTACATTACCTTCGCATTAATTTAGGGATTAATCTCAAATTTAATTTAATTTGGTATGTTATGGTTGAGACCACCTGGGTGGTTGAGTGGATTTGTAGTCTGCTTAACAACCAGGTGGACATGGGTTCAAATCTGGCCGTAGCCGAGAATTTTCTCGAAGCGGCAGTGGATTTGAACTCATTAGTTAAGTTAGATGTAAGTTGTTGTGTGTGTGTATGTTTGCAAGCGGGGGAGCGTAATGTAAGTCGCATGCGGCGCATTACCTCCGTTGCACTTCCCGCGAGATATGAATGGTCCTCGACACCGAAAGGTAAATGAGGCTATAGATCATGAATGAATGAATGAATGAATGTTATAAATTGAGCAGTACTGCTACAATTGGTTTAAATTCTGGTGTTTTTGAAAACAATTTATTATTATAGTTTATTGATCAATGTCATTGATTGTTTCTTTAATATTACTTGCTCATTGTGTTCTTAAATTATAAAATTCAGTATTTATATTTTTTTGTATTGGTTATTAAATAACGAGTAGTATAAATAATCATATTTATGAAATTATATTCTCTATTATCAAAACTACAACTAGGTACTTTATAACAACTCATTGGTATTTGATAATGATACAATTTCTTTAATCGAGACATGGTTAGAAGGATGTAGTGGCGATGCTAAAATTTTCCACCTAAACCTTTACACTATCTTTAGATGTGATTGAATCTCGATTGCGAAGAAGAGAGGAGGTGAAGTACTGGAATACACCCCAGAAGTAGCGTTCAGGAAATATATCAATTGCAAATTTTGTTAATTTATTGCCTAATGTAGCAATTGAAACTGAAGCTGCGAATACCGAATGGCAATTGTTAAGAGGAAGATGCTCTTACTACCTGTGATAGAAATGCAGATTTATGTGTATTCTGGGAAAACAGTTCCCAATGCAATGAATCCTCTAGGGATTATAACTTCAAAAATGTAATGGTCATTCTTAAAATTATTTAAGCACTGCCCCATCCGTCTGTTGCAGCAGAACGAGTTTTCTCAAACTTAACTTATTTATTTAATCTTTAGTCCTTATACCGTTAGGTGTCGGACTTTTATTGAGTATTATAACAAACCTACAGGTACTTAAGTTACTAATTGAATTGAATTTAGTTATACGGTTATAAATATATTGCAAAGGCTTCACTTTGGGGCACCTATAATTTGCTATATTATTAATTAATTTAATTGTTATCTAAGTTAGAGCAAAATCCAAAATGCACAGTCCTCTGTTTATAGTAGTTTATTTATCTAGAACGAAAAATTGTATTTTAAAGACGAGAAAGTTGTTTATGTCCGAGGCGTCAGCCGAGGACGGAATTACTTGCAAGGACCTTTAAAAACACTTCGTTCGTGGTGATTAATGGATTTTAAATAAAAAGTTGTAATGTATTGTATTGTATGTATCATCATTACCCTCATTTTACCTTTCGGTGTAGAGGCTGGTGCTTTCAAATTTCATGTCAACAACTGACGTATAATTTTAAAGTACTTCAACTTTAAAATTTTACTTTAAAGTACTAGGATTTTAATGTTCCATTTTTTGTACAATAAATAAGTTTTAAAGTACTTGAACTTTAAAATGTGACTTTAAAGTACTAGGATTTTAATGTTTCATTTTTTGTACCATAAATAATCCGAAAAATGTCATTTTTGACATCAGTATGAAATAAATGTTATTATTGTGTTTGAACTTTGCCTGTCATTTTATTAGGCTAGTTAAAATGTGACCCGTACTAATTTACTGCACAAAATAAATGGTTGTATGCCCTTTTCAATATTTTATTTAGCTGCAGTTAATTTGGAAAAACGCCAGCTCAGTAGAACAATAACTCTTTAATCCCAGGGTAAGTTCCTATTAGGTTATAACTTAGAATCTGTCTGATACGGGACTGTCCACTGGAATTCAAACACGCGGTAGTTAAATGTTTACCAATCTGTCAAAAATCCCACAAAATGGTTTATGTCGTGCAGTCAGCGGTGTTTACATTAAAATGGGCGAAATTATGAACATTCGTAAGGTATTTATTCAAATCTTCGCGCTTTGGCGGCTTATAACATCTTTTGTTTCAGGCAGGTATTTATTTCGTGACGTCAGATGGACGCCGTCTTAAATTTTGCAATTGTCTTAACCGGACGCTTCGATACCTTCGCATAACCTCAAAATTTGGGACGCCTTGCTTAATCTTCGACTACGCCTTCGGTTGAGCCCTGAACAAGCTGGTTTCTTCTTCAGTATGGCCTATTCTTGTATGCCCCTCGAATCCCGCACGATAACACTGTTATTTTAGGAAAATTTCTTACCTTTACTAATCGGTGGTAGCTGCGCAATGCTCGGAGATGACCCAGTTGGTATCTGCCTCTGGAACGGCTTTCTCTGGTGTTGATGCTGGCGGTTGCACTCTTGCAGTCCTGCCCGATGTGTAGCATTGAAGACCCCTGGCCTTGGACCCTTCTCTTGGCCGGAATTGAATATCGGAATCCCGAACTGAACGGCTGCCGAAGTCGTCGGAAAAAAATTTATTTTTTTGTTGCGGAAACCTCACAAACATTCCCATATGAACTTTGACACGTGCACAACACAATAATATACTTTTTAGGTTTCAAAATGCACATTTATTATATAAAAAACTTTAATTAAAGTGGAGCATAAATTTCACAATGTCAAGCTTAATAATTATTTTTTTGTTCTACCCGTTTTCCGTTATTAAAACAAAAACAAATCTCGTTGCTATAGTTACAATGCTAACGGAAATAAATTTTGATGAATTTTTGTACATAATAGAAATAAGTTTGAGTACATAATTTTACATTTTCAAATTTCTTACAAACGAAAATATTGTCTTTTTCTTAATCTAAATTGTTTCTTTGCGCCACACACATATACGTTTTATTAATCGGCTATTCATTCTGCACAAACCTATTGTTTAATTTTTGGAAAGTCAACTTCGACCCCTGTGAAAAACAAGCTTTGCCCCTTGCGTTCCTTTTACGCAATTACTTTACTATTACTGACATCTCTTTACCAATGCATTCATTGTTTGAATGTTAAGCTTATCATTGCAGCCACATAAAACACCCCAACTCTGTGTTTACTGAATTGTTCATCATGTACTGCTAGCGGAGCCGAACCGTAGGCCTAATACCATTACAATATATATAAATTGTATAATATATTGAGGCTAGATGGCTTTTCCTTTTTTGGGTATTTAGCTAGGGTTGTTTCTCTTATATTGTCGGGCTTTCTTTCGTTCACCTTTTCCATTTTTTCCTATCTTGTGCTAATCTTTCTACTTCTTCCCATTTAATTCTACTTTTTAGTGCAGCTTGTCGTGTTTTTTCTTTCCATCTTAGTCATGGTCGTCCCACTTTATTTTTGCCTTGTGCTTTTACTTCGTACACTTACTTCGTCACTCTGTGGTCTTCCATTCTGTGAAGGTGTCCTAGCCGACCTAGCTGTCTCTCTTCTACTATTGTTTTTATTGGCTTTATATCTAGGTTTTTTTATTACTGTCGTATTTCTCACTCTATCTCTTCTAGTAATTCCTTAAAAATCGCATTTCTGTAGCTGTGATTCTTTCTAAGTCTCTATCGGTCAAAGTCCATGATTCGCTCCCGTATATTAGCGCCGGTCTTACTACCTTTTTGTAGACTTCTGTTTTAATATTGTTTTTGGAATTTCTTTTTTCCTAGAAATGTGTTTCTTAATGTATTATAGATTTTCCCAGCTTTTCCTATTTTCTTATTTATTTCCGTATTTATCCTTCCGTTTTCTTCTATGTATGTTTCCAAGTATTTATAGCTTTTAACTTGTTCTAGCAGGTTTCCCTCTATTTCTATCTTATGCTTCTTTCCTTTTGTTAATATTATCATGGTTTTTGTTTTATCGATGTTTATTTCCATATTTATTTTTTCTAGTTCTTTGTAGTTTGTTAGATTCCGTTGTAATTTTTCTTCTGACTTTGCTATCACTATCATATCGTCTGCGAGCATGAGCTCTTGTAATACTACTTTTTCCATTCTTCGGTATTCTATTTCACTACTATTACTTCTTTTTTTTACTTTTCTTAATGACTTCTTCAATGATTACAGAAAATAGCAGTGGACACACATCTTTGTTTTAGCCCTATCTTCTTCTCGAATTCTGTAGATTCATTGTTGAGAGTTCTTACTTTATTTCTGCTGTCTTTGTAATAGTATTTTAATAATATTTATCATGTCTCTTCCTACTCCTCTTCTTTCCAAACTTTCCCACACGTTTTTCCTTTTCACTTTGTCGAAAGCCTTTCTCAGGTCGATATAGCAGATATGTAGTTCCTTCCCTTTCATGAGTAGTTTTTCTGTCAGTTGTCTCAATACGAATATTAGATCCTGAGTGCTTCTGTTTCTTCTAAATCCATGTTGTGATTCCTCTAATGTTGGTTCTAGGTGTTCTCTCAATCTTTTCTCTATTATTCTTGTGAAGACTTTGCCTGGTATGCTTGTTAATGTTATGCCTCTGTAGTTTGAAGATGTTTTCATATCGTCTTTTGTATATACTGGCAGAATTAATCCTACTTTCCAGTCATTTGGTATTTCTTTTTTTCTCATGATGTCATTGAGTAGGTCCCGTTATTTTTCTTTTCCGCTGTTTTCCATATATTTTATCATTTCTGCTGTGATGTTATCTTGCCCTGGAGCCTTTCCTAATTTCAACTTATTTGTAGCTAGTCTAACTTCTTCCAGTGTTATTGGTTGTATATTTGTTCCTTTATTATGTTCTATTTGTTCTTCTTTGTTGTTTTCTTCTTCCGATTCTCCTTCTTCCTTTAACTCTGTTAGTTCTTCGAAATATTCTCTCTATCTTTCTCGTCTGTAATACGTTTCCACTTTTGTCTTTTATATTCATTTGTCTTGGTGTTTTTTCTTCTTTAGTTGTTTTAATGTGCTGTAGAATAACTTTTGGTTTTCTGCATTGTTTTCTTTCATCTTGTGTCCGAATTCTTCCCACGACTGCTGTTTTGCGTTTTTGATTGTTTGTTTGATTTCATTTCTAGCACATTTATATGTATTATAATCTTCTTTTCCTGTTTGTATATATCTTTTCCATTTTATTTTCTTATTCTTTACTTGGCTTTGTATATATGGTGTCCACCATCTACTTTTTTTGCAGCTGTGTTTGAAATTCTTGACTCTCCGCAGCTTGCTTTTGCTGCTTCGAGGATGTTTTTTTTAATTGTTGCTATTTGATTTCTATTCCTATCTCGTGATTTGATTCCTGTTCGAACTGTTTTTTTAGGTTGTCTTGGTATATTGATCTGGTTTCTGTGTTCTTCAATTTATAACTTTTAATTTTTACTGTGATCTTCTTTTTCCTTTTATCGTATTTTATGCTGTTGTTATTTATATTTCCATCTGTACTAGGTAGTGATCACTTTCTAGTTCTGCTTGTCGTTTAACTTTTACATCTTTTATTCTTTTCCAGTTTTCGTGTTCACTAAAAAGTAGTCGATAATTGATCTTTCGTTTCTTGATTTTACCTCCCTCGTGTATTTATATGTGTCTTTATGTTTGAATTTTGTATTTGTTATGATAAGGTAATTTCCTATTCACAGTTCTATTAATCTGTTCCCGTTGTCATTTTTAACTCTTTCCCCGTATATTCAGTAGTTATATCCCTAGTGTATTCTGTATATTCGAGTATTTCTCAAGAACGCGAAGCGTTCGAGAGAAATACTCGAATTATACAGAAAGCACGCGGGGAATATTGCAAGACTATTCCTCGAAGAAATGTCATCCTTTGTATACCACACTATTCATTTTTAAAGAGTTTTCAGTTTTCTTTCTGAAATTGCTTGTGTACCTACCTGGTTTGCTTTTCTTCCCTCAAATACTCGATATTGCACTTGTGCAAATACCCGGGTATTGCACTAGTGCAAAATATTCGCTGTATTCGACTCTGATTGTTTCAAATTTTGAAAATTGATTGATGGGATTGGTTTATATTATCTGAGGGGAATAGTCCCATATATTTTTCTTTGTTTCTGTTTTCATTTTCTACTCTTCCGTTCATATCTTCCATCACCACAATATTTTCTTCTTCGCTTTCTATTTCTGCTTGTAGTGTCTCGAAGAACTCGTTTTTTCACTCTTTTTTTGCGTTGTCGTTTGGTGCATATGCTATAATTACTTTCCAATTACTATTCTCGTCCAGTTTTATTTCGAGTGCTAGTAATCTTTCGTTTATGTATTTTTCTTTTGATATATTTTTCGTGTTGTCTGGTTTCATTATTAATCCTACTCCTTCAGCTTCTCTCTGTTGTGTGTCTACACCTGACCAGTATAGCCAGTAACCATCCTTTAATTCTTTTATACTCCTTGCTTTCTTCTTTATTTCGGTTATTCCTAGATAATCTAATTTTTGTAGTTTCATTTCTTCGACTATTTCTTCTTCTTTCCATATCCCAATTTTCACAGTGGTCCTCTTTTTGTCCTTTTTTCATTTTGTTTTTGTTTTTAATCCGTTTGCATTCGTTTGCATATTCATTGCGTAGGTCGTTCTTAATCTCAGTTCCTCTCTTTTTGTTTTATTTAGTTTTGGCGGGGCTTCTATGATCCCTTGTTTGGCGGAATCTCAAACGTATCTGTTTCCATCTATTGTTATTGCCTGGTATTCCACTCTTGTGTTCCTACCCTTTCCGTTTTCCTCTCTTGCTATATTCCGTATTTCCTTCTGGATCCTCCTTTCAAACTTAACTTAATAAAAACAAAAACTAGAAATCGTTTACTAATTACAACTTGTTCTGCAATACTTCAAACAAAGGATAAATTATGAGACTATTTATTTGTACCGTGGATACCTACTATTTGTTGAAATATAATGTTCAAACAATATAAAATATACATGTTAAAGAAAAAATAATACATTTTTCTACGTAAGTTTTTTATATGTTTCGGTAATCCAATTTTGCAATGAATCCTCTAGTATCACATATTTTTGTATGTTAATACATGTAAAATCTTACAATAAATAAAAGATCTGCCTTCCAAAGTTTTGTTTGTTTACTTTTACAAAATATTTAAAAGTTGAACATTTAGTGGGAAAAGTGCACAATTAAAAATTCCCTGGAGACAACACTGCTGTCATTTAGTATTTGACGATCAAAGTCTGTGGATATGTAGACTAATTATACAAATAGTAGGTTATGGCAATTGCTTATTTAAATCAGTTTCATATTGTTTGTAGAAAACCCAGAAACGACATCGTAAGATACTTTTGAAAATTTTACCACAAGTTACAAATGACTGGGACGATTAGAAGGACTTCCCTATTGGCATTAATCTTATCGTTTTCGGAATAACACTTCATTTTTACCATTTTATATTACAAAAATCTTATGTCCCTAGATAGTAAATACGCCGGTCATATGGAACTTTACCTTATAGGTCAATTATTTACTCATTATAAGTTTAAAGTACTTACATAGAGAAGACACTAATAATATTGATGATTATGGCAGAGGAAATATTGCTTATAATTACTTTTTCTTGACGATGGACATTATATTGTTATCGAATTTGGTGCCAAATTTAAATCATATGGAGATACTGATATTTCTATAAAACGAAGAAAGCCAACATTCATCGGTCGCAGGGGATTTGTAACTAAACGTGAAAAAGGATCAAGTCAAAGAAACGAAATAATATAATAATCTGCAAATCTTAATAAAATTCGCAGACCTCATCCACTAGGAAATGGTTTTTAAAAATTCCAAAAAGGGATATGAAAAGGGATAAAAATGAAGTTAAATGGCTTTTATTGACTGCGGTTTTACCCGCTGGACTGGCCGCCTAAGAAGTTGGAATTTGGTCAATGAGTTCGTTTTACAAATCAAGTTGAACCATTTTCAAAGTTTTTCGGAATTCACACCTCAAATTCTGGATCAGTTCCTTTTACAAATCGAGTCAAAGCATTTTCAGGATTCTTCAAAATTAATTCCCCAAAGGGTATAACCACTGCCTCCTACATTTACAAACCATGATGTTAGACTTGGCAACATTGCATATCTGGTAGTTGATGGTCCTAAATTACAGTACTGTAATTTGAAATAATTTTGCTTTAAAGAGCACAATTTTACTCTTTAGCATATGTTACTCTGTAATTAAATAAAGATAGCTTCTGTAATTCTGACATTTATTTACATACTCAAGTAATATAAACATGTAACAGTATATTTATAAAAATAAAAACAACTGAACCTATGTAACCCATGGATAAAAGAACATTTCTATAATTATTTTAAAGTTCGTAATTTTCTATTGGTACACCACCGCTGATTGAGAGTATATATGCATATATGCAAAAACTATGGGGGTGCTACTGTAAATAATCGTATTTGAACATAATAAACTTATCTGCTCGGTAACATCTAAATTTGTGTGACGGAAATTGTTCCATAAACTTCGAAAAACTGCTGATGTTATTATTTAAAAACACTTTCACTGTTTGTGCATGTCTTTCCAATATTTGTTTTCTTCTACATTCAGGATTTGTCTTTCTTGAGGCGATTTTGACGACAAATATGTTGGTACATTTGGAAATACGTTTGGGACAGCTTTGTCAGCTAATCGAGGGTGATGCAGCATCAGCTTCTGCAGTTCCCCACTTATAATTCTAATGCTTTCAAACGTATTTTCCATTAAAATGCATTGCACACACGAAAGCACTTTTTGTTGGGGTCCAACGTTCTCATGCTGTTGCACGAAGCCATGCTTGCTTTCGGATATCGTCCATTGGAAAAGAAAATGTTATAGTTTGCATGCGATTTTCTTTTAAGGTACTGTCGTAGTTGATACACAGCGTCTTCGTGGCATTCTAAATATAGAATTAAAAGTTACAAGAAATGCGCTAAAGATGAGTTAGATTGTTACTTACCTCGCTTGTATTTCAGTGGAATACTTAATAAAAAACCACTAGCGGCAATTTTACTTTCACATCACGGACAGTACAGTAATATAAATAAATGTATTTCTTCAAACTTAGAGCAGTCCAACATATTAATATTTAATCAGACGCCACATTTGAACAGACATTTTTATAAATAAACAGTACAAAAATTGGCCTAACGGCAGTGTTGCTAAATCTCTAACAGCATGGCTTGTAAGTGTAGGAGGCAGTGGTATAACATAACCAGATCTGAAGTTGAATATGTTATCTCAAAAGCAAAAAATTGCAGATCGCGCGGGCCAGTTGCCTGAGGGGATTTATGTAGATGTTTAAATAAATCGACCAATAGAGAGAGTGAGCTATCGTCTTTGAGGGTTTTTAAAACATCTACACACTCAACTTCAGATTTAGTTATGTTATACCCTTTAGGGAGTTAAATTTGAAAAATCCTAAAAATGGAAGAAACTTCCTACTTCAACTTGCCTACTTGCAGTAGTTACCGCATTATAGCGATCTTTAAAAAAACAAATATGCCAAATGTAACCACTTTGAGGTGTAAATTCCAAAAATTTTCTACAAACAATATGAAACTGTTTATATAAGCAATTGCCATACCCTACTATTTGCATAATTAGTCTACATATCCTTGGACTTCGAACATCAAATACTAAATGACAGCAGTGTTGTTTCAAGGGAATTTTTAATTGTGTCGTAGTCTAACCTGTAATTGTGCACTTTTGCCACTAAATGTTCAACTTTTAAGTATTTTTAAAAGTAAACAAACAAAACTTTAGAACGCAGATCTTTTATTTATTATAAGATTTTACACGTATTAACATAAAAGAATATATGATTATTAAAGATTCATTGCAAAATTGCATTACCGAAACCTATGTAAAACGTATGTAGAATAATAAATTATTATTATCTTCTTTAACATGTATGTTTTATAATGTTTGAACATTATATTTTAACAGATAGTAGATATCCACAGTACAAATCAACAATCTCATAATTTATCTTTCATTGGCAGTATTGCAGAACAAGGTACCAAACGATTTCTAGTTTTTGTGTTTATTAAAGTTAAGTTTGAAAAAACTCGTTCTGCTGCAGCAGACGGATGAGGCAGTGCTAAAATAATTTTAATGATAAGTAAATGTTGTGAACATGTGATCCCCTAAAGAATTCTTTGCATTGGAAACTGTTTACCCAGAATAAACATAAATCTGCATTTCTACCACAGGTAGTAAGAGCAACTTCCCTTAATAATTGCCATTCGTATCCCAAAAAAGTTATTTAAGAAACAATAAAAAAAATAAATACCGAATTGTATAGTTTAAGAGAACAATGAGCAAGTTATATTAATGAAACAATCAATGCCATTAATTAATAAATTGTTTTCGAAAACACCTTAATTTAAACCAATTGTAGCAGTGCTGCTCCAATCCATATCATACCAAATTCAATTAAAATTGAGGTTAATCCCAAAATTAATAGGAAAGTAATATTAAATATGTTTGATTGCGATGTAATCCCATTACAAAAAGTTCTCCAAAATCTTCAAAGCAATTTTCTTCCTTTAACATTTGTAAAAACGAGGCCGCCTCTGGTCCATACCGATTTATAACCATATTTTAGAACGGCACGCAGCAGCTTCAAGTAAAACTGAGTCAAGTTCTCTCTAATATTTATCCTCTTGTCCTTTTTAAGGAGTGATCAGGAAAATTTCTCCTCGAGCGACCTATGAATTATGTAAAACGAAAAATGTCACATTGCAGCTTTATTCAGAAACTATTGAATGTCAAACCACCTTCCAAATAATATCATTAAGCTTCTGTTAAGAATGCAATTTACGGTTCTGATGATAATATTGTGGACATACTGTAATGGTATGATTCTTACAGCATTTCTGGTTGCATTAATAACTCACGAATGTTAATGAAAGATTCAAATAAGCCCAGAAGTGGTAGTGTATTTATTGCAACAGTAAGTCACTAGTAAACATTGATAATTACATAAAACATGATTAGCAATAACTGTAATTGATTAACATAGGTTAGTGAATGAATAAAACAATATCGTCAGGGTTATGATCAGCTTGTATTTAAATTTATGCTTAATATGGCAAATGTAGCTAATTTTATGATGACTGACAGATTAACTGAGTAACGTTAGGGCATGATAATGAAATCGCTTTAGTACAAAGGTGTTTCAAAGCGTTACAGGTTTTATGCAGCATTTGAAGTCATATCGAGGTGCCAACAATGGATGACGCAGCTAAAGGGATTATAAAGCAGTGCAAGATGGCACAAACATGCAAAGAGCATATAACAACAACCTGAGAATTACTGAAGACTACAAGAATGTGCTAGTGGCGTGTGAATCCGTGTTTATTAATTAAAAGTGAAAAAGTGCGACCAATTGAGGTTAGAGTTTCCTCAATTGAATTTACAAAAACAATTAGAAATTAAGATCAAAGATTGTACACTTAAAGAAGAACAATTGTAAATCATGTTGCTATGGTGACCTAGAGTGTCGTTTGTTACTGTTGTTGGGTAAGCCAAGCCGAAAGCTTGTGTGTTGTTTGGCTTCCCTTTTTTTATTAAATTTCTTGATAAAAGTAAATAATTTGTACCCAGTTTTTTATTTTATTTATTTGCCTGTGTGCAGAGACCAGCTGTGGTTAAATTGACAGTATTCTGGTGTTTAATTTTGAATTAAACAGATATAAATTTCAGTCAAAATTTACGAAATATCGTTTACAATTTAAATGGCAGTGTTGCTTCGTAATTAAGCCGGTTTAAAGGCCGGAAAACTGCAAACCGGCAATTTGCGCAAATAAGCGACCCACAATCTCGAGTTCAACGTGCGTACTTGCAAACAAAGCAGAAAGCGATATTGTTTACCGCTGACTTAGTACTTTGTAATACTAGACTCGTTCTAGTAAACTACACCTTTGCACTTTAATATGTTATTATTTAGTTACGCAATTAATTTGTGTATAAATAGACCATTTATTTTTGTAATAAACCAATCGACATCTAATGTTTGATTCATTCGCAACGTTGCTGCCCTCTTTCAAGCCATAATTCATAAAACGTGAGGCTGCGTTTTAAAGGGTAGCAACACCATCATCCCTTTCAGTGCCATTGACTACATTGGCTTAAAACGTGAATGCAGTCTCATTCATGTGCTTAAAAATTAGGGATAAAGAACCAATGCAACCAACAGAAACCTGATCCAGCCTCCAGGCAGTTCTGTTCACTGGAGTGCAGTTCCAAAGTAAATTGGACCTGGAGCTTAGCCTGTGTTAGATCGTCTTCAAAGCTGACATTCAACAAGATTTGGAGTTGTGAGAAGCGGACAGCAAGGTGCAGGACCTAGAGGAGGCTTGGTTCGTGATCCAGAAGCAAGCAGCAGCAGCAGCTGAAATATCGCCAGCAAGCAGGTACGAGCTTGGCGTCCTTTCCAACCGTGGCCTGTGCAAGATCGTCTTTCAAGCCAAGAGTCAACAAGACAAGCTGCGGGAAGAGGATAACAAGGTGCAGAACCTAGAGGAGTTCTGGTCCGTGATCCAGAGGCAGGCAGCAGCAGCTGAAACATTTCAAGAAAGCAAATACAAGCTTGGCGTTCTTTCACGGAGACCGGAAGTGAGATCGGTGTTCCTTGGAGAAATAACAAATGCGAGTTGGCGTTCTTTTCCACTTGAAAAATGAATTCCAGGTTAGTGAAACTACTTGATTATTAGAAAAGCATTGTTATATTTTACCTGAGCTGAACTGATCGATTGCTGGTTAATTTGTGTTCAAAATACGCTTAATTTTCTGTTTAGGTCAGCTTTGTTGATTAAATATTTTGAGGTTATCTGTCATTGGTTAGAATCAAGCATTTTCCATACAATGGTTAAATTTATCAACAGTGTAACAACCTAACCCTGCAGATACGAGTCTCAGTTGTTAGCCAGCGTAAAAGTTTTCATAAGTTGCAAATGAATAAAGTATAGAAAGAGCAATAGGCCTTTATTATAGTAAAGCATAATTAAATAATCATATTTTTAATTAGCCAAACTAAGCTTATGTTGTGTGATCAAATTTTATTTATTTAAATAAGAAAAAAGCACCTGTATAATATAAAGAAAGGCTGATCAACATAATAAGTTCAAATTCCACGGCATACATTCAGAATTTTTTCAATCACTTTTAATTTTTCCGGCTACAGATAAATTTTTGCTGCTTCCTATAGCTTATAAATTTAACAATAATTGACCATTATTATTTGAATGTACATTTTTAGCACCAATTCTATGGATTTTATCTATAAAATTCAAACTTACATCCACTTTTAAATTCATGTGCATCAAATTTATAATTACGGAATACGTTCTTTTGTTTTCAGCCTCCGGTATTCCAAACACCTAATCACAGTTGCGGCATGAATACTGTTCCAGATCGCCAATAGCAACACTTATCTTTTATTTTCTTCCTTGACACTGATTCACTTTGTAACAGTCGCCTCTTTTTCTGCCGAAGTATTAAACATTTTTCCCATTTTATTCACAAACTCTCCATTAATTACAAACGAATTCATGCAATCAATTAAAATTTCATTTATTTCATGTTTGGCCTCTCTAATTAACATTTTGAACTTGATTAAACTTGACAGTGATTAATCAACTTTGGCGACCTATTACTTCACTTCATTTTAATAATGAACCTTGTGTGTTCAGCTGGAGCAAGCACTCACACGTCCGTTTTATTTAGATTATAACATGCTATAATTGCTAGAAAATGCAAAACACATCTACTCATGTTAAATATACAATCCAAATGATGACACCTGGTTTAAATTAACAATGAAAACAACTGTTTTTATTCTGTATATGACTTCATATGTGCTACTTTCTAAGGATACTGACTAACAGGAGGAACTTCATGTTTTTCTCCTGTATGAGATCTCATATGTGTAACTAAATTAATTTTCTGTACTGTTCGGTATTGGCAAGCAGTATCATATTGTTTTTTCCCTGCATCAGTCCTCATATGCTTAACTAAATCTTTCTTATATGTTGCTTTGTAGTTACCAACAGAACAGCTTTAAGATTTTTCACCTGTATGAAATCTTACATGTATAACTAAGACTATTTGATGCTACTTTGTAGTCACTAGCAAAGCAATTATAAGGTTTTTCTCCTATGAGTTTTTAAATGTCTAATTAAGTTAGTCTTCAATGCTGTTTTGTAATCACAAACAAAACAACTATTAGGTTTTTCTCCTGTATGAGATCTCATATGTGTAACTAAATTAGTTTTCTGTGCTGTTCGGTATTCGCAAGCAGAACAACGATATGGTTTTTCCCCTGTATGAGTCCTCATATGTTTAACTAAATCTTTCTTATATGTTGCTTTGTAGTTACCAACAGAACAGCTTTAAGATTTTTCACCTGTATGAAATCTTACATGTATAACTAAGACTATTTGATGCTACTTTGTAGTCACTAGCAAAGCAATTATAAGGTTTTTCTCCTATGAGTTTTTAAATGTCTAATTAAGTTAGTCTTCAATGCTGTTTTGTAATCACAAACAAAACAACTATTAGGTTTTTCTCCTGTATGAGATCTCATATGTATAATTATAAGAACATTTGATGCTGATTTGTAGTCACAAACAGAACAAATCTAAGATTGTTCTCCTGTATGAAACCCCATATGTGCAACTAAATCAAGCTTCGCTTCTGCTTTGTAGTCAGAAACAGAGTAACTTTAAGGTTTTTCTCCTGTATGTGTTTTCATATGTCTAACTAAATTAGTCTTCAATGCTGCTTTGTACTCACAAACAGAACAACTCTAAGGTTTTTTTTCTGTATGAGATCTGATATGTATATATATCTAAAAGGGCATTTGATGCTGCTGTGTAGTCACAAACAGAACAAATGTAAGGTTGTTCTCCTGTATAAAAACCCCCCATATGCAACTAAATCACGCTTCGCTGCTGCTTTGTAGTCATAAACAGAGCAACAATAAGGTTTTTCTCCTGTATGTGTTTTCATATGTCTAACTAAATTAGTCTCCAATGCTGCTTTGTAATCACAAACAGAACAAGGATAAGGTTTTTCTCCTGTATGAGATCTCATATGTATATCTAAAAGGGCATTTGATGCTGCTGTGTAGTCACAAACAGAACAAATGTAAGGTTGTTCTCCTCTATAAAACCCCCCATGTGCCACTAAATCACGCTTCGCTGCTGCTTTGTAGTCATAAACAGAGCAACTATAAGGTTTTTCTCCTGTATTTGTTTTCATATGTCTAACTAAATTAGTCTTCGATGCTGCTTTGTAGTCACAAACAGAACAATTGTAAGGTTTCTTTTCTGTATGAGTTTTTATATGTCTAACTAAATTAGCCTTCAATGCTGTTTTGTAGTCACAAACAGAACAACAATAAGGTTTTTCTCCTGTATGTGTTTTCATATGTCTAACTAAATTAGTCTCCAATGCTGCTTTGTAATCACAAACAGAACAAGGATAAGGTTTTTCTCCTGTATGAGTTTTTACATGTTTAACTAACTCAGATTTATATGTTGCTTTGTAGCTACAAACAGAGCAAACATAACATTTTTCTGGAATACGAGGGCGCTTGCATCTTCTTAGAATATTTTGATTTACGCTTTTATCTGTAAAAGTTTAACACGTTACTATACTTTACATGAATCTTTACCTGCACGTACCTTTGTTTGATGTCTTATATTCCTTTTTTACACTTATTTCTTCCTCCTTAATTTCTATTTCTGAATGAATACTGTTATTAATGTTTTCTAGGATTTCTTGTTTAATACGCAATTTATCATTATTTTCAGTATTATCCATGATGAACTACAACATTTACAATCTACAGTTCCACATCTCGCCTTTCCGAAAGTTGTGTAAATGTACCCTTAATAAGTGATGCGTTTGTTTGGGTAATATTTCAGTCTATAACAAAAGTAAACTAATAAGAGCTTTTAACTGAAATATTAAAATAATACACAGGATGAAATTCTCTATCCCGATAAATTTCCATTATCTATTTCCTGTTCGGTCATAACCACAGACGTGGCAGTTGTTAGTTATAAGTCAATAAACTATTATAACTACTCTTACTTGCAATTTAGAGAGGTGTTTTATTGTAAACAAGAGCTTGATCACATTTTAGCACCTTAAACAAGGCCGAGTGGTTAATAATAATATTTTATGCAGTTGATTTAGCTAATTTCAGTTACGATTATGAAAATGATGCCAACATCACGCAATAAACTATTTCAACAGTCTGTTAGCCTAAAGGCCGTTTTACATTGAAGCACGAAGAGTGCTAATGCATAGCAAAATAAAGAATTATAAGTAAAATAGTTTTTCTTTACCACTACTATAATAATGGTGAGGCACTAACACCCCATGAAGGAGCTTGGCCTGCAAGGCGGAAGGTCAGAGCTTCCGTATCCTCGCTCTCACACCCGGCTGTCGCGTGTCAAATTCATGACACGTGGTGATGTGGTGAGCATCACGCATTAGACAACCGCATTATTACCCCTAATTCTTTCGAACGCAGGTTCCCAATTGAGGCGTTGATTTCAAAAACAGCATACGTCCAAAATTGACGAAATCGAGATATTAGCGGCATCTTGTAGACCTTTTTGCAGGCTATATGTTGGAGTTATTGGTTCGTTCAAAATCCTCACATATACAGATTTACAGCGCTTTGAATTCTAGCTAATTCGGCAAAAACAGCATAAGTCCATATCGATTCAGTTAAAAACAGCACATGTCCAGTACACGTGATGAAATGGAAAACGAAGATAATAGCAGTGGGTGTGATGAGTAGGCCGACGATTAGGTTACATTTCATTTAAGTTCATAATTTTGTGTTTTTTTTGTGAAGAATTTAGTTTTTTTAAGAATTTATTTTTCATAATCTTTTTAGTTTGAAACTTTATTTAGTTGTAATGCATTTCAAAGAATAAACGAGTTTATAGCAAAAAAAGTTTTGTAAATAGTTATTTATGCATCAAGTGAGTAAAGACATATTTTATTAACGAGCGAAATTTGTATTCACGAGGAGCGAAGCCCCGAGTGAATAATTTTCGCTAGTTAATAAAATGTTTTTATTCAAGAGTGATCTATTAAATTTTTTCCAATACCTACACATTAGGACTTTAGAAATTAAAATTTATAACTATTAAGGCGATTATAACATGATCGACCTCGATTTTTAAACCCTCTGTAAAACACGAGTCGTCTTCAATATTTTTTCTACAACCGAGGACTTTGTTAACCAAAATGCCCTTGGGGCTCCGCCCCTCTCCAAGGGGGCCTTCGGGGTTCCGCTCTTCTCCAGGGGGGCCCTCGGGACTCCGCTCCTTTCCAAGGGCGCCCTCGAAGCTCGGCCCCTCTCCAAGAGGGCCGTCGGGCCTCCGCTTCTCTCCAAGGGGGCCTCGGGGCTTGGTCCCTCTCCAATCGGGCCCTCGGGGCTCCGCCCCTTTTTAAGGGAAACCTCGGGGCTCAGCCCCTCTCCAAGGGGACTCTCGGGGCTCTGCCCCTTTCCAAGGAAAACCTCGGGGCTTGGCCCCTCTCCTAGGGGACCCTCGGTCCTCCGCCCCTCTTCAAGGGGGCCCTCGGGCCTTCGCTTCTCTCCAAGGGGGGCCTTGGGGCTCCGCCCCTCTCCAAACGGCCCTCGGGGCTCCGCATACAAATGGATTTAAATAATATTGCATACTATAATATACAGATTTTTAGGTAGGTATTGGAAAAAGTAAAAAACAACATATGTGCAACTGTTACTAAGATACGGTTAGTAAGATAAATAGTTTTCATGGATTTTCTCAAAACTTCATTTTTGGACTTATGTTGTTTTTGAAATCAACGCCTCAATTATTTAAAGCGACTGGGTAGGCCGCCCGCCAGGCATCGATCTGGGATTTTAACTCCAGACTTCCGCGCCGCAGTCCAATGCTCTAACCACCAAGCCACATGGCGCTACGACCACTACTATAAGTTATCAAAATTTACAACTTACAAGCTGTATAAGCGTGTCTTAAGACGCATACTGACTTGAGGAAATGTATGCACACAAACGCTATGCACGTGTATTTGCTCTAGACAGTACAGGTGTGTAGACAAATCTAAGCGCGTACGAACGTGTCCGAAATGTATCGGTTTTTAAATAAAAATCAAAGGGATTCTTCGCTCAGTTTTTTACCTTTCGGTCAGCCTGGACGGCGTTTTGGCGAAGAACATTTGTGTAAGTAAATCGTTGATGTATTTATTAGCTAATAACAATAATAATATGTAAATTTTTGTAAAAATATATGGAGTGGAGTAATGTAAGAGTCCTGTACAAAGTTGCTTTGTAGTAATAAAGGGTATTTGCAGAAATACTAGTTACGTAATTTCTCATTCAGTTAAGTTTTGAGGAAATAAAGAAAATTGATATTTTTACGCCTTTAATTTTTGACGATTCAAAGCATCAACTACAAAATTTACTGAAGGCAGCTTGCTTGATAGGAACGCTGGTTTTGATATTCGAAAGCAAAATCTGAAATTTATAGAAAATGAAAATTTAATAAAATACTCGGTGCGTTAAGTATTTTACACCGCTCGCGTTGAGTTTTAAAAATTGAAACCTCGCGCTGTACTCGTAATGTAAATAACTAGTTCCTACATTGGTGCAGAAAGTACTCACTTTTCTCACGCATTTGCGTGTAGAAAGTAACCATTTCCTGCACTTTTATGACAACAGTTTCTGCACTCTAATATCAACTGACAATCATACTGATAGATTAAAACTTGGAAATGTAATTTTTTTTGAAAAATGTCAATTTTCTTTGACAAATATCAAATATAAAAAATTAAATATCTTGTAGAGTACGAAGCCGTCGCGTCGTAAGAAAAATAATACGTAATACGGCCATTGGAAAACTTATGTGAATGAAGCAACCGTTAGAACTTATGCTCTATGTATATTTCACATCCGTTTTCCAATAGCATTCTTTCCAACACTTGTATTACAATATAATAATTAATCACTTTGATGTCACAATATGGTTATTATAACATCGAAAGCAGTGCTACAATGGAGTTCATTATAGCATTGGTCACAAATCACTAAACTTTTATAAATGTTTCAGTTAAATGGGAAGGCTTTGTTCTGGTTCATGTCTATGCTGTAGATTTCGCTTCCAATCCACATATGTCAGCAGCACCGATTTTTTCTCCTGTGCCTGCGCAATTTAAATGCTGTCACTTTTGACGGAACTCTCCTGCTGTGGTCTGCTAAACGTCTTCAATAGTCTAAAACGTTACTTACATTTTGGCAGTAACTTCGTTTGCGTTTAATAGTTCTTGCTGACTTCTTTTTTTATTGTGTACCTAGGGAGTATGTAACAGGTGATAAATTTTAAAAGAAACTTGTGTTGTGGAGTGCCTAAACCATTCGCATAATGTAAGTTGCTTTATATTTCTACCTACTAGTGTCTAATAGTGTTTGGATTTATTGCAATCAGAACAAGTCTCATCTTATTATCTTTTATATCTGCTCTTTTAAAGTGCTTTTCACAAACAACACTAACCTTTCCAATCTGCCAGTTCTCTAAATGCAAAATGTCTTTCGACTTTTGTGCAACCGTTCCATTAGTTGGAAACTTGAACACGCTAACATATGGAACAACTGATGAAGCAGCTTGGGACGTAATACTTCAAAGGCATTTTTGTAACTTATATGAACTGCCTTGTCAAAATAGTTTTTTATCTCAAATATATTTCAAACAAATAAAACTTAGTGTGTCTTGGAATGGACTAGCACACAATCTGGCAACAGAGCTAGTGTCATGGCCTGGAACAATATAGACCGCCTTGGATATACCCATTGGTGCAAATGAACTACCAAGTCCGAGAGAACTAAATTATATCTTGACCTTGAATTATTTTCCTAAATATATTTACAAAATGCTTAACAAAAACAATTTTTATTGACCGTTATGATTATTACACTCGTTGTTGTGTACATGCCATCTTATTTTCCTTTTTGCTTCATACAATTAAACTTAATGCAGTGTAAACTCTTACCTGTGACAGTGACAGATGTGTTCATAAACAAATTACAATCTGACATTCATCTACAGACTTAAGTTAAGACATGACTAGATTTTTTATTTTTCTTTCCGAGCCCTACCCTAAATCAGTTTTTTTTAAACATACGATATGTTTTAATGCTTATATACGAATAATTTCATATCACCAGCAAATCCTGTATCTTGATCGGATACTGATTTTGAGTTTGATCATAGCGTTAAGTATGAGCAACCATTGCGTGCATTTTGTTCTTTATAAATTGAAAAATTGCTGCTGGTTAGTTAAATGTCCTTCCAAACACCAGCGGCGCTGTAAACGATGGCAAGTAACAAAGTTATAGCTAAAAAGAATTTTCGGGTATAGGTAAAGTGCCTCTTACAGTGAAGTCTAGTGTATCAAACATTTTTTACTAGTGCAGTAACTACATAATAGTGCGTATGTACACCACAATTGAAATTGGTATCTTTACATTTGTGGAAATTAATATAAAAATAAAAAAGAAAAATTTGAACTTCAAGGCTCTATAACTTATTACTGGAGAGACTTTGTACTAAGGTATATTAGGTTTAATCGATTTATTATAACGTAAGGAATCTATGACTAATCGGTGGAAAGGCAGTTTTGGGACACCCTGTATAGTTTCTCTGATAACCAGAGGTAGGTCTGCAGTTTTTAATTTTATTGCAGGATCGCTTTGAGGACTAGATAAAGTAGTTGGTTTCCTCTACTAAGCTTGACCATCTTAACAGTAGAAGTATTAATTCCTAATGCCTCGGCCGCTCGCTGCAATCAACAAACAATTGTACAATAAGATCATAAATAATAAATTAACGTGTCATACTTCTCGCACAATACCTCTTACACACAAGATAAAGGAAGTAAATGAACACTGTTTTTTGGCCTTTTAGAAATAGTTCAATAAATTTAGCAACAGTTGCCGAAACTGTGAACGCAATATCTTCTTTTAAGACATATTATTGCGTAAAATTACACTTTTTCTTAACCCTGAAGAAAACTGCTGCTTGTTGTTGGTGAACTACTGCAAAATTATCAGAAATGACCTCGACAAACGTGAAGGACAAGTCTTCATACGTTCATGGACACATACAACTTTCTCTATAATTCTGGAATTTTTCACAAAAATCTGAGAAACATCTTAAAAATTCCTTAAAATTGATCTAATCTATCTGTAATTTCGGTATTAACACTTAATTTTTTAAAAATATTTTTGCCAGTATTTGTAGTTATTTTTACTGTTTACTGATAATATATTCACTTGATCTAGGGATTTATTATTAAGGTCGACAATACTGTATTTTAGAGACACATACAGCAGAACAATTCTAGTTTTGCGGCCCACCTAGGCCATGGAAACTGTTGTGATCATTATTGATTCCACTAATTTTTGTGATACATGAAGTGAAATACATGTCGTATTTATAAAGTTTGGTTATGTTATAACTGTCAAGAAATCAGAAGCGGCGATTGCAGGAATTAGTAAAAGTTGTCTTCACACTGCAATGTGTAGTGTAGGTTTAGGATTATTCGAAGAATTTAGTTGTAAGCATCACATCGCAAGGAATTTACTATTACTACAACAATGTTTGTTACTTTATTGTACAAAAAACTCTAGTGTTTAGTATAATTACTTAAATATAAAAGCTTTTGGTACGTCACTGATGTATCCTGTCATGTTGTCTAAATGAGTTTAACAAGTTAATGTCGCTATCTTCGTCGCACTCGTAAATAAAGAGAGTGACGCATAGAAAAAACGATTTCTGTAATAACTTAGCGTAACGATGATTGATTGATTGATTGATTTAATGCAGGGACTTATATGGGCTAGTAGTGAGCCCAGTTTTGCAATTCGACTCTGTGGTCTTTCGTGCCTCCCCCCCCCCCCCTTGATCCTATGAAAATAGATCTGCGCCTTCAACGAGTTTTAGGATGTTTTTACGAGGTGCTCGTGTGTGAGAGCTGCTCCATGTGGAGTTCCCCCGAAGAATTGCTGTCTTTTGCGGAAGAACGCAGGGCAGTCAACGATTATGTGTGAGGCTGTTTCCTCCTCTTCCTGACATAACCGGCAGAATATATTCCTTCTGTATATACCTTTTTCTTTAGGTGTTTTCTCAGGTGGCAGTGTCCTGTGACTAGTCCTACCAGCCGTCTAATCTGAGTTCGTCCTAGATGGAGAACATCAGTTGTTACTCTGCGAGAAGGCTTTTTAATTATTTCCTTCCTCAGTGTTTGTCCCTGTGTGGCATCCCAGCGAAAAGCATGTTACCTAGCGGTCCTTTTTTTCTATTCCTGTTCGGATGCTTTGTTTGGGTATATCAAATACAGGTTCTGGGCCTATAAATGGGGTAGATGCACCAGTTTTTGCGAGGACGTCTGCCGGTTCGTTTCTCTCTATCCCTACGTACCCTGGCACCCAAATGAGCTGAACTGTGTTCTTTTCAGATAAGAGTGTCGGGTGATTTAAGCATTCTCTTGTTAGCACAGATCTGACACGAGGTGATTCAAGCGCTTTCAATGCCGCTTGACTGTCAGAAAGTATGCTTATGTGTTGTTGGGGATACCCGCGTTTTGCATTTTCTTGGACGCATTGCATTATAGCGAAAATTGCAGCTTGAAAGACTGTAACTTTGGTTACAAGAGATACACTAATGTCCTCTTTTGGTCTTACGCCATGTATGCCAGTACCCGTACCCTTTGCCGTTCGGGATCTATCTATGTACCAGACTAGTCCGTTTGGCATTTGGGTTGAGGTTTCTTGGGTCCAGTTATTGTGATCATACCTCACAGTAAAAGGTTTGTCAAAAGAATACTCTGGAAGGCTGTAATCTCTGCCCATTTTTAAGATGGGGTTGCCTTTGCCCACTTCCTGTATCCGTTTGTGTCCGCACCGTTCCTGGTTGGTATCCGGTATCCGGTAGATTTCATTCTGTACTTTCCAATCTGGGTTTCCCCTTTTAGATATATGTCTAGAGGTGTTAGTCCCAAGAGAGCTTCCGTAGATGCTGTTGGAGTGCTGTTTATAATTCCACAGGTTCACAAACAAACCAGTCTCTGTATCCTGGATAGTTTTTTAATTGCTGTTTTCTGTTCTACCTTAGGCCACCACAACAAGGTGCTATAGGATATCACGGGTCTGACTACTGCTATGTAGTACCAATAAACTATCATTGGTTTCAGTCCCCATGTTTTACCAAACATGCGTCTACCAATCATAAGGGCTATTTTTTGCTTTGTTTACTGTTTTATCTAGGTGTATATTCCAGTTCAGTTTTGCATCTAGGGTAATACCCAGATATTTAACTTCCTGGTCGACTTAAATTCTTTCACCAAAGATTGTGAGGTTGTTGAAAGCCTCTACATTTCTTTTCTTAGTGAAAGGTATTATAGATGTTTTGTTAGAGTTTACCTTAAGGTTTTCCCTATTACACCACCCTTGAGTAATGTTCAGCGCCCTTTGCATGAGGGCCGTAATGATGGTTGGATACTTGCCCCCTATGAGAATGACTATGGGCCGGTTGCAGAAAGCAATGTTAAGTCTGGTGTTAGCTAACATCGCGTCAAAGTGAACAAAATCGCATCAAATTTTGTTTACTAATGTATTAGTTACCATAAACATTTGAGATTTGATTCGTTGTTGTTCACTTTGACGCGACGTTAGCTAACACCAGACTTAACATTGCTTTCTGCAACCGGCCCTATTTCATCTGCATAACCTAGGGTGTAGAACCCTTCATTATTGAGTGTCTGCAGGAGGTCGTTTACTACCATGTTCCACAGTAGTGGGGATAGAACACCCTCTTGTGAACAACCTCTGACAGCACGTACTTTGAGGGATTTTTTTCTCAAATCTCTAACATGGTTTTTATCTTTTTGTTTGTGACGTCGTCAACGCCATATTTTAGGGTTGCAATCATTATTGATTCGAAGGAGGTATTATCAAATGCTCCCTCTATGTCCAAGAAATCAGCTAAAGCTATTTTCTTGTTGGTTATCGGCACTTTTACCCTACTAATTAGGTTGTGAAGTGCCGATTCGTATGATTTTTTTGGTTGATATGCAAATTGGCTACGATATATGGGATTGCCTTTCAAGGCCTCATCTCGTATGTGCCTGTCTACCAGTTTTTCCATAGTCTTTAAACAGAAAGACACTAGGTTGAGTGGTCTGTATGCCTTTGGCAGGGTGTACGATGTTCGCCCTGGTTTGAGAATAAAGACGACCTTGATTGGTCTCCACGCCAGTGGCAAGTAGTTTCTCGCTAGGCATAAGCGAAAGCGAATTAGGATCGGTACCAGGTCTATTCCCTGCTGCAGTAGAGCGGGGAAGATTCCATGTGGTCCGGCCGATTTATAAGATGAGAAGGATTTTAAAGTCCACTGTACCTTGCTATGACTGATCACTTCCCTAGTTACCTTCCACTCGTCCCTCGCGGGTCTCTTCGAGAAGTTGCTAGGGCCTGGCTGTGATGTCATGTCAGGCTGATCAACCATCAGTGCTCCTTGAATTAGAAATTCCAGGATTTCCCTTTCACTGGTTGTGTATTCTTGTGTCGGTTTTAGCATGTTCCCGACTGGAGTTGAAGGGTCCTTCGACAGAACTTTGTGGAGGCGTGCTGTTCCCGTGGTGTCTTCAGTGTCCCCACAGAAGCTCCTCCATGAGTCTGTTTTTGCTTTCCTCAGAGCTTTGTTATATTCAGTTAAAGCTTGGACCTGTAGGCCCCACTCTCCGGTCCTGTTTGCTCTGTTAAAGTTTTCGTGCTCCTTTTCTTAAGTTGGCCAAGTGTTCGTTCCACCATATGACCTTTCTGTTAGTCTGTCTCTTCCTTAGTGGATAGTTGTTTTCATATGAGGTTAATATAGCGTCATTCATTTGGTCCACAGTACTTCAATGTCTGCTGGTGTAGTGTAACGGTGACGTAGTAGCTGGGTTTAAAAACAAGAAGTTATCATGAGGAGAAGAAAGTTATGATTACTACAGGAATATTGTTGAACTTTGTTAGGGAAATTCGAGAAAACACTTTGAGAACGCCTGAGGTGGTTTGCTGCATGCGGTTGGCACCATTGTGCGATTGGGATTAACTTCAATTAAAACGTAACACTACGGCCTCCATTGTTTTGTGCGGTCTCCTTCGGACTTGTTTGGAGTGCTATAATAGATGATGTGTAGAATAAGTTCTGTTGCCGACTTATCAAGCTGTTCTCCATCCATTAATTCTTCAGCCCGTAGGCTGGTTTGTCACAGCTAACCAGCTGTTCTATACATTAAAAAAACTCGCTGCACTGTAAGTTAGGTTATAGTTAAAATAATATTAAATTATTTATAACTGACAGCTGCCTATAGGGTTGCCAGATGTGTCTGAAGAAGAAACCAGGCAGGATATTTTTACAAATTAATTTCAATCACATTGCATGAAAATTACAAAGTAATAGTAACATAATAAAGCAGCTGTGCGGATTTTATAATTTTTCTAAACCTGACAGATTGCTGAAAAACTGAACAATTCAGTCAAAAACCGGACATCTGGCAATCCTAGCTGCAGTTATGCCTGAGCAGTAAATAAGTAAATATTACTGGCAGTATGATGATTTATTTCTATGGGTACTTTAGTTAAAAGATTACTGTGGTTATAGATGTGGCAATCTCAACTATTACCAAAGGAAGTGCGTCACGTATCAAGTTGACGTGTATAACCTATCGCTATCATGAAGACAAGACAAAAAACGATTGAACATTTTCTGGTTCCACAGCAAAGGCACCAAACAAAAATTGTACCATGGATAATACTGAAAATGATGATAAATTACAAATCAAACAAGAAAACATTAATATGGAAATAGAAATTAAGCAGGAAGAAATTACTATAAAAAGTGAATATGAATCTAAGGCATCAAGCAAAGGTAAGTGCATGTAGCTATAAATATTCATAAAGTATAAAACGTGTTAAATTTGTACAGATACAAGCGTTACGAAGATATGTTACAGTTGTTCTGTTTGTCACTATAAAGAAGCCTCGAAGAGTCAGTTCCTTGCACATGTGAGATCTCATACAGGGGAAAACCCTTATACTTGCTCTGTTTGTAGCTACAAAGCACATTACAAGAGTAATTTAGTTAGACATATGAGATCTCATACAGGAGAAAAACCATATAGTTGTTCTGTTTGCGACTACAAAGCAGCATTTAAGAATACTATAGTTTACCATATGAGGTCTCATACAGGAGAAAAGCCTTATAGTTGCTCTATTTGTGGCCACAAAACAACATTGAAGAGTTATTTAGTTAAACATATGAGATCTCACACAGGAGAAAAACCATATAGTTGTTCTGTTTGTGATTACAAAGCAGCATTGTCGTTTAATATAGTTGCCCATATGAAGCGTCATACAGGAGAAAAACCTTTTTGTTGCTCTGTCTGCACCTTCAAAACATCATGGAAGAATCATTTAGTAGAACATACAAGATCCCACACAGGAGAAAAACCTTACAATTGTTTGGTTTGTGAATACAAAGCAGCTATAAAAGGTAATTTAATTAGACATATGAGGACTCATATATGAGAAAAACCTTATATTCGTTAGGAGTATGAATCCGGCATTCGAGAATAATTTAGTTATATATAATATGGGGAGTATTAATGTAGAGGAAAAGAAAACATATATATTCGGTTTGTGTCTAGAAAGCAGCACATAGAAACTGTTTAGTTATATATATGAAGTTGGATATAGAAGAAAAATCTCGAGTTGTTTCACTGTCAATTTAAAACAGATGCTGGATGTTAGCTGTTTGTATATGTGAAGTCTCACAAAAGTATGTATAAGTTTGGTAAACTGACAGGAAAATAGTTTTATTATTATTTGTGAATATTAAGCAGTCAATTTGACAATGGGCAAATCTTTTACAATTTAAATTTTTTTTCTAGAATTTGTCAATATTTGAAAAACTGTATATCAGAAGTTGTCAACTCTTAGTTTACATAATGTTTCTAATTTAATAATTATTTTAAACGGTATCGCCTTTTGCATATATGATATTTTAAATTTTTCGGTACGAAATATTTTATTTTAGAGTAGGTATATAAGGAATTACACTGCCAATTTTCTTTCAAATGTGGTAGATTATTGGATCTGTATTAGCATATTTGTTTATATTGAATTTTGCTACCTTATTAAGCGTGTAACAGTTGTTTCAAATTGCAAATAAAATTTATTATAAAATGTATACAGATTGTAATAAGAATTCGTTAAGCATTAAAGCAGATGGCATGAAAACTTAGAAAAAGTTGCACTTTGCGCAGCATTGAAGGTAAGCTGAAAAAACCAGCATACACAGTTATAAAATAGACTGTTTAATACAGTTCAGTCACTGATAGAAGCTGTGTTATTGTTTTATAATAAGTGGTAAGTTTGTTTTGCATTTGGTGTATTTTTATTTATTCGGCAGAGCGTCCGATTTTAAATAATCTTAATTTGTTAAACCCCGGTGTAGATGAAAAAGCACTTTTAATCCTCGTTCGTAATTTTTATCTAAATATACAGTAGTAACGTACAAACCAATATGACTCCGGTCACAGACGCGTATTAACGAGTACACACGATATAATACGGAAAAAACCTGTACCAAATTTCTAAGGTTTGGTGCTGTTTGCTGTATGTAATTGCAAACTGTACATAAATAGTGATTTAATGTAAAATAAAACAAGTTATGTAGCAACAGTCTAGAAGAAATTTAGGACCTTCCTACTTCTGAAAACATTATTTATTGAAGAAACTAAGTTGATAACTCATACGTTTACACATGTTATACTGTGATGATTTTATATAATTTTGTGATTTATGTAATATTATCATATATAATGCAACTAGTGGGTTCTTGATTATCAAATAATCATTTCTGTTTACACAAGATGTATTGTTTCGCAATCCCGCGAGTTCAAAGGACCTAAAACAATATATTGAGTGGATACAGAAATGATTAGATAATCAAGAAGACACGAGTTGCATTCGGCTAGATCATATCACGTTTATAAATATTAAAAGTACAGTTAGTGTAGTTGCAATGACGATTGTACTTTCAGCAGATAACGCGATGTTTGTGAAGGTATTTGCTATCAGTTATTAGTCAAGAAGGTAAGTGATTATCACGGTTGCTATGTACATTATCAAAAGTTAGTGCATGTGTAACTATGCGTTTTTACCGTT
Source organism: Agriotes lineatus (assembly GCA_940337035.1). Classification (NCBI taxonomy): domain Eukaryota; kingdom Metazoa; phylum Arthropoda; class Insecta; order Coleoptera; family Elateridae; genus Agriotes; species Agriotes lineatus. Next base: position 142,573 of record CALNHX010001853.1, on the reverse strand, counting down.
TTTCATTAGTTGATGTTATAGGGAGTGGTATAATCTACGTACTAAAATTGTCCATTAGAATTATGATATATATTGAACGCAATAATTAGCTGATAAGAAAATACATACTTAGTTAAGATATATGACACGAATCAATTAACTATAAATGAGTTCTAAAGCTAATTAATTAGCTAAGGTATTGCTAAATGTATGTCTGGATGAATCATTCCATTCAGGCACTACATGAATCAAGCGTACTTCTGTGTGACATTAAAAAAAAATTAAATACTTCAAAATCGATTGCTTGATTGCTTGTATGCATCGTTACTGCCCCCTTTGTGAATTTTTTGCAAAGTATACTTAGTCATCCTCTTCTATCTGTATCAGTGTAGAGGTGGTGTGGAGCTGTCAGGATATGCCACATTTTATTACCGCTTCTTTGACGTTTCCTCCCATTTTAGTCTTGGCCTTCCTTGTTTTTTGCTACCAACCAGTTTAGTTTTCCATGCGAGTTTTGCGAGTCTTCTATAATCCATTCTAGTGACATGGCTGAACCATCGTAGCTGTCCTTCCAACATGAATTTCAGGGATTTGATGGCCAAGTTTTCTCTGATTGTGTCGTTACATATTATGTCCATTCTGGTTTTATTTTCAATTCGTGTAAGGAATCTCATTTCCGTTGCTTGTAGCTGAGTCTTGTATCTAGATGTTAAAGACCACGAAGCAGAGGCATATGTTAAAGTTGGCACAAAGGTGTTTTTATATAGGTTACTGTTAGTTTTTTTTCTTTGCTTATCTCGTTTTTGGATATGAAGTGCTTGTTGTTGCTCAACAAAAAATTTCTCCTGCTGCTATTCTGTTGTTAACTTCTTTGTGTATTCTAGCGTCTTGTGTAATAGTTAATCCTATATGTTTGAAGCTCGAAACCTGCTTAAAAATCAACTCAAAAAGGAATACCCCAAGGCCTCAACATGGGAAAAACCGACAGTTTTTAGCTCCACAGAGGCACAAGAGCTGAAAAATCATATTTCACTGTTATCAAAGTTATATTTTTGTATAGCTGGCAGTAGAACCAATTAGCCAGGCTAGCGCAGAACTAAAGCACATTTGGATGCCACTACTGCACGGAGAATTAGAAAAATAGTCTACTGCGCATACAGCGGTAAGATATATATAAGTTTACAACTAAAATATATAACCGATCTGGTGGCCTAGTGGTGAAGGTGACAGGCTAGTAATCACAGCGATAAGCGGTCCTGGGTTCAAATCCCGGGGTAGGCACGAGTGTACATATAAAGACGTACAATAACAGTCCTTCTCAGGACTAACTACACCTGAAGACGGGAGTAGATCAAAAACTCCCGAAACGTCGTGTGATATACACTCTTGACAGTCAGTGGAAAAAGTCTTATAAAACATATAATTATATTTTTTCCACGACCGGGAGTAGAAGTCGGTTTCTATAGCATCAAAATTGTGACAGAAGTAAAACATTTACTCCCTAGAGACTAAAAAATTTCCCTAGGGAGTTTTCATTATTACTGACACAACAATTCAAAACTGACGCAAAACCTAACCTGATAACCTCGAATTTGACATAATTGTGAGCTCTTGTATGGTCCCGAGTGGTGTAGCTTGAACAAGCGTCCACGTTCGATCAGCAGAGTTAAGCAACGCTGTCTCTGGTCAGAACTTGGATGGGAGTTCCACGGCTGTATCTCTCGGCGCCTCGTGGTACGGCTATCACGGAAAAAAGTTGGTCCCGGCGGTCATACAACATCATGACAGTCGTTAGTGGGGTTGGAAGTCCTCATAACTGCACAGCGACGCCTATAATTGGCCTAACGGCTGTTGGCTGAGTGCGAATTAAATAAATAAATAAATAAAAATAAATAATGACTTACAGTGCCACCAACTTTATAATTTACCGTAGGCTACTAATTTTAAAATTATTGTAACTAAAACGTCAATAAATGACGTTTAAAAAGCAGGTTTTTAGTTTTAAATCTTCCTGCAACCTGAAAAAAATAGTATATGCAACTCGGAGAGAATGCTATTTTGTTTCAGTGCAATTTCTCTCTCTCATTGCATAATCTACTATTATCCGCAAACGTTATAAAAGTGACATCTTATGTGTCTTTATTGACAAGGTAAAAGTGTCACTTTATCTGATTAAGCAGATAAAATAGCAACTTTTGCGAACTTTATGTGCCTAATCACATAAAATCGTTGCTCGCTTTCTTTCTTTCTATGTTTGTTCGCTGTCTCCACCGAAGATACTATACCGATTAAATTGTATAATGGCTTACAATTTTGCTAACTTTTAGACTTAGATCGTAGGCCGGTTTTTATTTTCAAAAAGAGTACGAAAAAGTTTTTTTCTACAGCCGTGATTTTAAACTGTTTCCAAGGGTCATATGCGGCGTGCTTTATGTTGTCTATAAAACACGCCATTCCATTTAAAGCACGGAGTACTTTAAGAGTTTATAAAACCTTATTTGTGAAGATTAAAAGTACAGTTATTATATCGGACCGATTTGTATGCGGAGCCCCGGGTGCTCGATTGGAGAGGGGCGGAGACCGATGGCCCCCTTGGAGAGGGGCGAAGCCCCGATGGCCCCCTTGGAGAGGGGTGAAGCTCCAAGAGCCCCCTTGGAGAGGGGCCGAGCCCTGAGGGCCCCCTTGGAGAAGGGCCGAGTCCCGAGGGCCCCTTTGGAGAGGGGCGGAGCCCCGATGGCCCCCTTAGAGAGGGGCGGAGTTCCAAGAGCCCCCTTGGAGAGGGGTCGAGCTATGAGGGCCCCCTTGGAGAAGGGCCGAGTCCCGAGGGCCCCCTTGGAGAGGGGCGGAGCCCGATGGCCCCCTTGGAGAGGAGCAGAGCCCTAAGGGCCCCCTTGGAGAGGGGCCGAGCCCCAAGGGCCCCCTTGGAGAGGAGCGGAGTTCCGAGGGCCCCCTTGAAGAGGAGTGGAGCTCCGAGGGCCGCTTTGGAGAGGGGCGAAGCCCCTAGGGCATTTAAGCTAACAAACTCCTCGGCTGTAGAAAAAATATTGAAGCCAACTCGTGTTTTACAGTTTAAAAATCTCGGTCGATCATAAAATTCTCGCTTCGCTCGAATTTTAACATGATCGACCTCGATTTTTAAATCCTCTGTAAAACACTAGTTGCCTTAATAGCTATAATTTAATTAAATCCTTTAAGCAGCGGAGCGGAGCATCTGTCGCCGTGGGTTGTGGTATGACAGCTGCTGTGGCCGTGTGCTATTAGCTCGAGTGATTCAGTATGTTCATATATCATTATAGTAACGCGTTATTTAAACAACCGAGGTTGCAGCAGGGGTAGAGTGCTCGCCTGGCACGCGGGTGGCCCGGGTTCAATTCCTGGTCGATGCATTTTTTTTTAAAATATATATTAATGAAATTTATCTGAATACGTTTGCGGATAAAATAGTATCTGTTATTCAGAGTAAAAGTGACTTTATGTGGCTTAGCTGAACTATTTGCTTCACTAACGTTCGGCTAAATAAACTTCAGCTTCGCCACATAAAGTATTACTTTTACTCCTAATAACATAATCTACTATTAGAGTTACAATTCCAATAAAGCAGATTGCTTATGAGTATGCTGAAAAGAATAGCAATAGAAACTATTTCAATAGAACTACAAAACTTGCTGGTGAGGGAGGTCTTTCTAGTTTCTTAAAACGCTATGGAGATATGTCAATAAGAAAACCAGCATGAGCAGAATTTTGGGGTTCAATAAGGTTAATGTTTCAAAATATTACAGCAACCTTGAATAAATGTACGATGAGTACAAGTTTCCTGCATTTAGAATATTTAACTGCGATGCGACGGGTGTCAACACAGTTGGAAATGAACTAAAAATCTTGCGCAAAAGAGGCAAAAGCAAGTTGGCCTTATAACTTTTCCATGTGATAACCACCGAGATTCGCAAAAAAACTGTAGTACTGTATGGTCAGCGCCCATATCATCGCACGTCGAAGAAAATGGTCTTGGCTTTAAAGGCGTTGTTTTTATATAATTTACAACAGAAAGTACAACGGATAATACCAAATGAAGTCCTGGGCGAATTTCCTTCGAAGTGTGTGATTCCTTGTGTATCATGCAGTGATGCCAAGTGGTATTTGGATTCTTTTTGCATATGAGTGCTTGTAGACCTTCATATTTTCCTGCTTTCGCCGTTACCCTATCAATGCAAACACAAATACAGTTTTTCCACGCCATGCCGGAATTTACTATACAAATAATTACCAATAATTTGAAACACGTCCGCACCTGTAGTACTTTTCTGAATTTCTTTGCAAAAAGTAAGTCCTCGCTTATAGATGCATTATCGCAGTAACGAACGTAGGCTATCAAATGTGCATAATATCCGTTGCCTTTTCTAGCTGAATAGCATAAAATTTGTTTCTAAGTTTCGAAAGAAGCTGCTCCTGCAGATTCTCTGACATATCATCAATATGCCTACTAATAGTATTATTTAAACTGGTATTTTCTGAAACTCTTTAATATAACTATCTTCAAGCATTGTTGCACCTATATCAACGGCAATAGGGAGAATAAGATCATCAGCAATAGTGTGAGATTTCTTGCACTTGGCAATGCGATATGCAACTTTATAAGATGCAAGCAGAGCTTTTTGAGGTAACGACAAAACAACATTAAAGGTTAATTTCTGATTACTAAACTCTTTCCACTTCTTCACAAAAAATTGCGAGGTTTATTTTCATTATCTTCATGTTTTGTTTGCAAATGCTTCTTTAGTTTATTTGGTTTCATACTGTCACCAGCCAAAATATTTAAACATATTACATACTGTAGTCGCTCTTCACCATTAATGACTGTATTTAACAGACTGTCCAAATAAAAATGAAAGTCACGAAAGAACAATATGTCAACAACATTAAGAGATCTTTTGAAGGAACAATGTAACATTAGTAGTCTTATAAAATTTTTAACAGATTAATTTAATAGGACATTCTAAATTAAATACAATCATGTAATGTACTGTCGCTAATAATCAAACTGTTGATGCAGCTTATTTTCTAAATTAAAAACAAATACCATAAGCTACCCATCCAAGGGCGTATCCAGGGGAGGTCAAGGGAGGGCAGCTGCCCCCCTTCCAAGGTGGATAAAATTTTAAATTAAATAGAAAAAAATATAACGAAATCGAAGAAGAATGTGTAGCCTTTGTAGAGCATGAAGGACTTAATTTCATAAGTAATTTCAAAGCCATTGAAGATTTTGTGACAAACTTAAAACACTTGACCCTGAAGAGTGCTTGGGGTTAGGCTTCGACGGATGTTCCACCATGTCTAGGAAGGAAAGGGGTCTACAGGCGCTTCTGAGGCAAAAGCACAAAAAAGCCTTGTACTTCCATTGCTCCTCGCACAAGCTAAACCTTCTCGTGAACGACTTAAACCTTATCCCAGAAATTCGACCTGTGATGGAACTTATCAAGAAAGTAATCATATTTTTTCGCGAGTCCGTTTTACAACGCAAGCTTATTGTTAACATTCCTAAATTATGTGAAACAGGATGATCAGAGAAGTACACGAGCATCCCAGTTTTTAAGGCTCACTTCATTTATATTGTTGATGCAGTAAAGACATTAGCTGAACAGGGAAATGAAGCAACAAGAAAAAATGCATATCAAATGCATGCAGTGGCATGCATATCTTAATTTGTTGTGTGAGTAGCATTAATTGCGAAGTATTCCGCTATCCTGCAATTCGTAGCAAATACACTTCAATTGAAAATACTTAACATAGTCGAAGGCAACCAGCACATTGAAACTACTCTCGACGTGCTAAGAGATCATCGGAAAGATACGGAGAATGTCACAAAAGTATAGAAGCAACCCTTCAGCCAAAAATCCATCTGACTTTTGGAGGTCTCTAATAATTCCTTACTTGGATTCCATCATATAATCTTTAGAAGTCAGATTTTCTGCAGACAAATTGCCTGCATTTTTATTGACACGTTTCCATCCGAGTAACATGAGAGATGTTTCTTTGGTGGAATGGAATGAAAGTACGTCTTGTACCTACAACTTTTTACAATTTGGAAAGGCGCTATTGATATTGTTTTCACAACCCTGCACAAGTAGACTCTGTAAAATGTAAGAAGTACATAATGCGCAGAAACGAGTTCTCGTCTAGACGAGTTCACATTCAAATTTAAGGGGAGGTTGGAACTCAGTGGCGCAGCACGCGGAACGCGCACTCTATAACCTATAACCTAGCATTTGCAGTTAGCTGTTCTGGAGGTGTAATTCTTGTTTCGCAACGTGATTTCTTGTCTTTCCTTGCTAAAGGTAATACATTGTCTTTACAAAATCTCCAGAATATGCTAAATACAATAATTTGATACTCAAAAGTTCTATATTTTGTAATATACAAGTACCCCAACTTTACAACGAAAACCCTACGCCACTGCCCATCAGCTGACTGGAGCTTGCCGGTCAGATTTGGCTGAGTCATCATGTACTTCTTACATTTTACAGAGTCTACTATAGAGCGTTCATTTAGCTCCCTTGACAAATAAGAACATCGCTAAGAAGCACTATTGGTGCAAATAGGTTAAATGGGTTTGCCATGCTAAGTATTATCGTCATTGTGTTTTCCCAAACAAGGTGCAATTAGTGGAAGCTGTAGTTTGAAGAAAATGTGCATCTAATCCTCGCAAACTATTGTTCAAAAACTATGTTTTTAAAGGAATGGTGTTGACTGTTCTTCTTTTTGTTAATTGTGTATTATTGCATGGCACCTCCTCCCCCCCATAGACCCCCTCCCCATAGACCCCCTCTCCAAAGACCCCCCTCCCCATAGACCCCCTCTCCCATGAAAGAGGTTGAATTCAGAAAGTTGCCCCCCCTTCCGTTTTGAGCTGGATACGCCCCTGTACCCATCTCAATGTAAATTGTTTATTTAAATCAGCTTATTGATTTTTCTTTTCCCATTTGTTATGTTCTACTCAAGGTATATTTTTTCGCTTGTTTGTTTTAGTAATGTGCAGTATAATAAGCATAGTAATCTGCTCTTCATTTGTCTTAATTTTTCTATTGCTACGGTTTAATTCTAATTTCACCTCTCTTTATTTTTTCGTCATTAGTGCGTGCATACTTATTTAGGATTACCTATTATACGTAGTTCTATAGCTAATATAACTATTCGTGTTGTTAATAATGTTAAGTGGTTCGATTTATCTACACTCCACAGCGAAAATTAAGTAGTGAAAAGTAAATAACATTGGTATCTGTTTGTGTAAATCTGTGATTTCCAAGTCTTTTATTTGGTAAACTTACAACAAAAAATGTTTCAAACTCCGTAATAAATTTATTATTAATTATATCTGATATGCTCTTAAAATGGCAAAGCATTTTAAATCAAATATAATTAACATGTAGCTTAATTATAAAGCAAATAAAAAGGATATTAATTAATTAAATCCGTTCGATCATTAAAAAATTCTATTTCCTACAAAGGTATTTGAAGTTTATCAGAAATTTGACTTCCATCAGCTAAAACAAATATAAGTTAGATAGAATCATAGGCATTAATTTAAGTTACACGTGAAATTATAACCGATACCAGTTATTTGAAGATTTATGGTTGCAATTGTAGTTGGTTGAAGTTGCTAATTTTTGAATTGAGTTTTTCTGTTACTCAGACTTTATCTGTAAAACTAAATATTACTAGAATAGATAAAACATAAGTTTATTTCTTATATATTTGTTGTAAAAAAGGATTAACGATGTATAATTAGAGACAGGCACATTTAAGAAATGTTAACCCAAAAATATTACTTGTAAAATTAAAAACGTAACCAGCCTCGACACCGCAAGGTAAATGAGGTTACAGATAATACATACATAAAGGTTGAAAAGTGGGAATCTCTAATTTTAATATTTCAAAATCAAGTGATATCCAAGGTTTTGGCGGGAATTAAAAGAACAAAATAGAGTGTAAACATAGGGTGATCAACAACGATTGAATGTGCCGCCTCCTTCAAATAAAGCTATTATCCACTTAGCACATGCAGTGATCCCAACTATTTCCAGTGGCGTACTGGCGGGTATTTCAGATTGGGCGGAAAATTTAAAAGCTGGTGGTATATTAAAAATAAATATAGTATTGCAAAGTTTTAAATTATACATAGTGCACGTTTTGTTACACAAAAAGTAAATACAACTGAACAAGCATACAAGAAAAGCTAAAATAACATATAACCAGTTTTAATTATAAAATTAAAATCGCATAAAGACAAGAATGTTCCTTATATTAAAAACACACAATATGAGACAAAGTGAGCAAATAAATACAATTCAATAACAAAATACAATGATATTGATACATTGTTTTCTAAACTCACAATCTAGAAACAGAAATAAGAACCACCCTTTTTTCTAATAGATGTTGAAAATGCTGTCCATTATTTTCTATACGCAAATTTACTCGTCTTTTTATGTTGTCGAAGACGCCTTCTAACTGTTGCGGTGTGATTGAATTAACGGCGTTCACTATGGCATCCTGGGAACTCCTCAACCGTATGCAAACGATTTGCATACACAACATTTTTAAGATGACCAAACATCGTCGAGCGGTGTTAAATCAAGCGATCGCAGTGACCATCGACTTGTGATTATTAGTCTATCCTGGAAATATTGTGATAAATATTCCATCCTACATATTAGGTATACACATTACCAGTTTGAGCAGACAGTTGCCTTAAAGATTTATTGGGGCTTGCTTCCAATCGCTCCTGAATACCTTATAAGGCTTTTTCATTAAGCGCAGGCTATTTTCCAGAAGATTTACTCTTGGAGACACTGCCAGTATCCCGAAATCGGTTGATAATGCAACGAACATTGGTGAAAGTTTCGTAACGTGATTGTTTGCGAATTGCTGCTGAAACTCGGCGAAGCAAGGAGCTTGTGAATACTACCAGACACCATTTTGGTCTCGTTGCTCAGACAGAAAATAAGCCTCCAATATAAATTTGTTTTCATCAGAAATTGTAACATAAAATGATTCACATTTCTTCTTATTCAAAACAAAGCTCTGTAAATTATCTACTTACCAGATAAAGCAATCAGATACGCAGTTTTAGTTTTACTAATTAATTATACTGAAGTAACAAAAAATAACGACAAATAAATTTAATTAAAAACTACAGTGTTAAATTTACTATACAAAATAAGACCAAACAATATCGCAAAATTATAAATAACTTATATGTGAACATACAGTGTTTAATTTTGAATTAAACAGATATAAATTTCAGTCAAAATTTACGAAATATCGTTCACAATTTAAATGCCAGTGTTGCTTCGTAATCAAGCCGGTTTAAAGGCCGGAAAACTGCAAACCTGCAACTTGCGCAAATAACCGACCCACAATCTGGAGTTCAACGTGCGTACTTGCAAACAAAGCAGTAAGCGATATTGTTTCCCGCTGACTTATTATTTTGTAATAGTAGACTCGTTCTTGTGAACTATACCTTTGCACTTTGAAATGTTGTTATTTAGTATCTAAGCAGTTATTTTGTATAAATAGAACGTTTATTTTCGTAATAAAACAATCGACATTTACTGTTTGATTCAATTACATCGATGCTACCTTTCTAAGCCATAATTCATGAAGTGTGAGGCTGCACTTCGGATAGTTATCTAATTATCATCCCTTTAAGTGCCATTGACTACATTGGCTTAAAACGTGAATGCAGTCTCATTCATGTGCTTAAAAATTAGGGATAAAGAACCAGTGCAATCAACAGAAACCTGATCCAGCCTCCAGGCATTTCTGTTCATGATCTGCAATTTTCGGATACGAACCTTTTGCTCGGGATTTTCCACTATTTCCTCTTGTCTCATACTTCCGGAGGGGTTGGAAATTTCAGTTGCTTTTGAACAGCTCTGCAAGTAACTTTTTGCTTCGCCGTATATGGCTTTAATTTGATCGTAATACCCTGTTGTAAAATAGTTGTGTTGGAATACTTAGCTGCACCATTTCTGCTGGTGTTTAAATTGTGAACGATATTTCGTAAATTTTGACTGAACTTATATAAAATTGAGTTTAATACTGAAGATCACAGATTCATTATTAATAAAGAACAATTGGCTCATATTAAGTGTTATGGTTTTTATATTGTAGGTATATGTTATAATTAACTTCTGCTGTAACCCAAAGAGAGTCAAAAAATATTTTTTTTTACAATTGCATGCTCAAGCTGAGGAGCGAAATGGTAAGAAGCAGAATAAAACGTGATCAAACCCTGAGAATAATAATAAATTTTAATTAAAATAAATTAAGTCAAAAGGACCATAGCAACATATTACTTGTTAATAAGGCACCCCGAAATATCTCTTGGATTATCGTCGCAAACATTCAAATTATCGTATGAGCAAAAAGAAAGTTCATTAAGAGTGCCTTTGGAATTTTAAAGTCATGTGTATTATAACATCAGAAAATATGCCATTTATTACAAAGTGAGGTTATGATCATCTTCTTCTCTGTATGTGGGCGTAGGAAATATTTCCGTTGCGTTTATTACAGGAAGTCTTTATTAGGGATGGGCGCGTGACGTGAAAACAATCGGGTCACGCAGTGAACGTGAGTAATATTTGCAAATCGGGATGTGAACGTGAGTGAAAATTTCCAAGGCGTGACTCACGTTTCACGTTAAATATTTAATAACGAATAAAACACTGCAGGGTGCTCCGCTCCCTCGCTGCCCGACATGTGGAAGATCTAGAGCTGGAGCGGGAGTTCATTGTACTTTTGTGTAGCAGCCTGCAGCGACGGAGCTTCGCACTTGTGTTGTGTTGTAGATGTGGTGCCTACAGTCAATCGCGTGTATGCGTCATGAAAGTACTTTTGAACCTAGGAATTAAGTGTTCCCTAGCATCATATACTTTCTAGTACTCGTATCAGTAAGGGAAACGTCAGTGCCAATCACAGTTTTTGGTATTAAAAGTAAGGTCTTTGAGGACGGTTGCTAGAAACGGTTTTGCGAGAAATCAGTATTTATCCCTTGTTGTAAGCTATTGTAGTCAATTTTTATTTATTTCTTTTCATGTCTACTATTCTGGTTGTAACATATTCAACGTGCAAAACATATTTTACTTTAGAGTTTTTAGTTCTTTTGCGGGTCCTTTATTGGTTTTAAATTTGAACATCCTGATCTAACTGAATTTGAATTTTCAAATAAAAGCTGCGGGTCACGTCGTGAGTGGCGGGTCACGCCGTGAACGTGAGTAAATGTGAGCGTGCGTGTTTAAAGCAAACGTGAAACGTGCGTGACGTGAGTAAATATTCACTCACGCGCCCATCTCTAGTCTTGATCACAGTTATTAGCACGTTACGATGTTAGCCACTGTCAACCACAGTCTATAAAATGTCAGTGACAAGCATTAAGTATAACTTTTTGGTGTTATAACACACATGATTTCAAAATTCCAAAGGTATCTTTGATGAACTTTTTGTTTGCTCATACTATATTCAGATAATGGCAATGGCAATGTTCGGGTAGTTTGCTAACTGACGTTGGCATCATTGTAGCGATCGATAGTAAAATAAAGCTATCTTCATTTAGATAAAATGTAATAACTAATAACATTATTGTTCTCCTTATCGATCTTGTTTGAGGTGCTATTACAAATGATGTGTAGTATAAATTCTGCTGGCGCGTAATCAAGCTACTTTGTATAATAAAAAAATCTCGTTACAGTGTAAGAGTAGTTTGAATACCTAATATTAATTTATTTATAACTGACAGCTTCCATATTTGCGGTTATGACTGAGCAGTAGCTAGATAGTACCTACTGGCAGTGTGTTGGAATAGAATATAATTTGATTCTGTGTGTAGTTGGAATATTTCAGTTAAAAACATTCATCAGTTTACTTTTGTTATAGACATGGCAATCTCAACTGTTACTAAAGGAAATGCGTTGCTTATCAAGTGGATATTTATAACTATCGTGAAGACAAGACAAGAAACTGTGGATAGAACATTTTGTAGTTCCCCAGCTAAAAAATCAAATAAAAATCGCAACATGGATAATACTGAAAATGATGATAAATTATGCATCAAACAAGAAATCTTTGAAAACATCAATACAGAAGTAGAAATTAAGCAGGAAGAAATCAATATAAAAAATGAATATAAGCCATCAAGCAAAGGTAAGCTCATATAATTATAAATATCCATAAATTATTAAAACGTTTTATTTTTTATAGATACAACCGTAAATGAAAATTTTGTTAGAAAAGGCTTGAGCTCCCGTAGTACGAAAAAATGTTACAGTTGTTCTGTTTGTAACTATAAAGGAGCATCGAAGAGTTGTTTAGCTACACATGTGAGATCTCATACAGAAGAAAAACTGTTTAATTGTTATGTTTGTGGCTACAAAGCAGCATGGAAGAGTTATTTAGTTAGGCATATGAGATCTCATACAGGAGAAAAACCGTATGGCTGCTCTGTGTGTAGCTACAAAACAGCATTGAAGGGTCATTTAGTTGAACATAAGAGATCCCATGGAGGAGAAAAACCTTATAACTGCTCTATTTGCACCTACAAAACAGCATGGAAGAATAATTTAGTTACACATATGAAATCCCATGCAGGCGAAAAACCTTACAGATGTTCTGTTTGTGACTACAGAGCAGCTTTGAAGAATAATATAGTTGCCCATATGAGGTGTCATACAGGAGAAAATCTTTATAGTTGTTCTGTTTGTAGCTACAAAGCAGTATGGAAGTGTTATTTGATTAAACATATGAGATCTCATACAGGAGAAAAACCGTATAGTTGTTCTGTATGTAGTTATAAAACAACAATGAAGAGCCACTTAGTTGAACATGGGAGATCCCATAGTGGAGAAAAACCGTATAGCTGCTCTGTTTGCTCCTACAAAACAGCATGGAAGAATAATTTAGTTGCGCACACAAGATCCCATACAGGAGAAAAACCATACCGTTGTTCCGTTTGTGAATACAAAGCAACTGTAAAAACTACTTTAGATAGACATATGAGGACTCATACCTGAGAAAACCTTATAGTTACTCTGATTGTGGTCACAAAGGAGCATTGAAGAATGATTTAGATGAACCTATTATTACTAATATATTACTTATACTAGAAACATTTTATGGTTCTGTTTCTGATTACAAAGCAGCAAAGCTCTTTACCTATTAGTTGTAGTTGAAAACAAATGTAACCCTTTGTATCCCAACAGTACTTTAAAACTTTATGTAAGCATATATCTGGATTGGGTACTGACGGTATACAAACATGTTTGTAGAGCTAAGTTGGCGCGGAAACTTGTAAATGTCGCTAAATTGTCTATAAATGCATTTTTGGTAAAGTGGTCTGTTGAAATTGTGTAGAGGTACAGTTGTGCTCAAATAAATCTGGGACAATGTTTTTTCATATGTAGGTTGTGTTACAAATTGAAAAATATCTGCATGGATTTCATGCTATCAGAAAGAGTTACATTAAACTTCGGCAGATAAATGAAATCTGTAACTCTTTCTGATAGCAGGAAATCCATGGAGATATTCTTCAATTCTTAACTCAACCTGCATATGAAAAAACATTGTTGCAGATTTCTTTGAACTCGACTGTATATGTGGTATTTTAAGAACTTTTATTTTCAAGTTATAGGGAGTGTGGTTTTGCAGTCAATTTTTGTGGTGTTATTTTGTGCATGTGTCAGAACCTATTGCGCTAGTTAGGTTTTAGAAATTCAATAAACAATAGTTTCCAGGCACTATTTTGTAGAGTGTACTTATAAGTACCGTCAGGACTTATAAAATAAATCGCAGAAAATGGGTTGAATATACAGATTTGATTTGGCATTCTGATAAGAATGTATTTATTGGATAATTGCTTAAAAAATTTATAAATGTACTTCTTTACAGAACATTATTACAGAAATAAATATTAGAAAATTAATAATGAAAATTTTACAGTGTGGGAATGGACGATATCTCTAACAGATGACGAATGATTGTACAAAATAGACGTGGTACTAGAAAGTTTTCCTCTTGAAAATTTAGTACAAACTGATGAAGAACAAAGCGACAGCAAAAATTTAGATATTTTGGTTATTAGAGCCCGATGAATTACATGTTGTCACAGAAGGTGAAAATGGAACTTCAAAACCTGCAGATTTGGAAATCGACAAAAATAATGATTATACACCTTTAGCAAACGGAATAGTTACAAAAAAGAAAAAGAAGGAGGACGAATCAAATAGAAGGTGGAGAAAACTTGACCTAACAGAAAGAAATGTGAGGTTCGATATTCCAGAGGGCCTGTTGAAGATCACTTTGCAGATTGTAATACAGCTACTGATTATTTTTTAGCTATGGTAGATTCATCAATCGACGGTATAGTCTACCAGAGTTATTTGTACACAACACAGAGAAATAAAGTGTTAAATCTGAAAAAGAACGAACTCCTAGCATTTATTAGTATAAATTTCTTTATGGGGTATCATAGAGTTCCTACTTATAAACACTATTGGTCATCTCAGACTGATCTAGGTATAGCACTTGTGAGTAATACCATTACAAGAAACAGATTCCAGGAGCTGCTTTTATTCATACATCTAAACGATAACTCTAATATTTCCAAAGATAATAAAGACAAACTACAAGCTAAGACCTTTCATGGAAACACGCAATTAACAATTACAGAAACTAAATCTAGAAACAAGAAAACTATCGGTAGATAAGGGTATTGCTTTATTCAAAGGCCGTTCAAGCCTCAAACAATATAATTCCATGAAACCAATAAAAAGAGGATATAACATTTGGGCATTAGCGGATCAGCATGGCTATACCTAAGTTGAATCTGGATATCTATCAAGGTAAAATAAAGATGTAGAAACAAAATATTCATCATTTTTATTAGGAGAACGAAATAATGTAAGCTAACTAGTAACCCTACTGTAGTAGTTAAAGATATTTTAAATAATATTAAGTTTTCTTTTACTGGGACACAAAGGGTTGAAACAGGTGTCAGCTGTTTGTATATGTGAGGTCTCATACAAGTATTTATAAGAGTTTGATTGTTAAATGAAATCTGATGCAGGAAGAAAGTTTTATTATTTGTGAATAACAAGCCGTATTTTTGATATACAATGTGTGTCCAGATTTACGTAACATCAGACTTTTTTTGTTTTCGTCTTTTGCAAGATATCGCCTTTATAGAAATATTTTGCTTATGGAATAATCTGAAATTTGATATATCTGTAGGGTTTTAGAAATTTAAACTCGACCTAAAAGGAAAATGCTATAAGAAGTTATTTGCACTGAAAACGCAATCTAATTAGATAATTTCAGCTTCCATGAAAAATTAAGTAATTGCCAATATGAAGCTAAAATTCTATATTTAGACTTACGTTTTCAGTGGAAATACCACACTGTGTTTAGTATAGGTACATATGTGAAGTATTGTAATGACAACATTTAAGAGTGGTAACATCTTTTGAAATTTAAAATTGGGTTTTCTAACATTAATAAACATTTCAAAAACAAACCACAAAATGTTAATTATAGCTTAATACTCAACTTCAGGACAACACCTGTGCTATCGCAATTGACATAACGCATAACATCTAAGCGCGGCTCATGAGTTACAATGCACATGCTTATTTCAGCAATTTGGGATTATTTAAATTATCGTTCATTAACGTTATAAAAGATTCAACCAAAAGTTTGGTTAAACACGTTCTGTTTGATTTGCTAAGACCTTAGTAGGAACTGACATATTTACGGCGATTGCCTATGTCGATTTAAAACAGCTGATAATGGCATGCACTTACAAGTTAACTTGATGCTGAAGTCCAGCGATCGCAAGTGGAATCCTGTTCAGTTGCTTTTATCCATGAAGACGCTAAGTCGGGTTTGGCTGCTAAATTCTGAGAATCCGAAGGTCGCCACTGCTAGAAGTCAGTTAACAACGAAAGGAAGCGGCACATGCCGAGAATTTATGATCACATTCGGTAGCAGAATCGCGGAACTGAATTAGCTGAATTTTTAGCCTTCGTTGAGCCCATATTAGCTCATACAAGACCATAATCCATACTAAACGATATTAGCCCACACTAGCCTGTACAAACCGGCCTAAATATTTGAAAATAGAAAGCGAAATAAACTATGCGGAGCATTCTTACCGAAGCCTAATTGCGTAGAAAACGGCACCGCAGCGGTTCAATTATTGACAGCGCAAGGGAATCTAGCTTAAATATAAAGATCAGTACGCAAAGAATACATTTAGATGAGCTTTCTTACCTCTGCTGAATGCGCCTTACGATAAAAAAACGCCTAGCGGCTTCTCTTTTAAGCAACAAAAACGGCTTCTTAGCCCAGCAATTAACATCCGCGAGAGCGTGCTTCTCGAAAAATCAATACTCTTCCAGTTACTCGGCTGTTTGAGCTGCCTATTAGAATCGAAATACCAAACAAGTTAAGACGCGAAAACTGCAGGTGTTTACCTCTTAGCACAACGGCTTGCTGCGATAGCTTGAATTCGTTCGCTACAATAATTAAATATAAGGGGGTCCGAAATAAAGTGCCAAGTGCATTAATGCGCTATTGAAATGAAATTGAAACGGGTCGTTACAATATATCACCAACTTATATTATAGAAAATCGGTATGTCCACAATGCCCTTCTTTCACGAAAAATTAAAAGCTAAAGAACCAGTTATACAACAAGTAGTTGAGGCAATGCAACTTAGCAATCAATAATTCTTCGCAATTTAGTGATTGCAAAAGACAATTCAATCTCGCCAGTGCTCCATTTTTCGATACTACACCGGCTGTCAACTCGTTTTATAGCAAACTATTAGTTATAATGGAATTAATATGCCATTATTAAGTTACTTAACATTAACTATGCCGAAAATGTTTTAACACTTTGAATTTTTGTCATACTTCATGTTTTTAATTGAAATAACGTAAATATTCTTCTGACCTTTATCTCATTTCAATCGCCCTCCACCCGTAATCTTTTGATCTTTCCCGACAACGTCCGAAGTACACGCCACCATTCTATCTAGCAGGCACTCGAACAATACGTGTTCCGCGGTGTTCGAGCCCTCGCCGCAGTCGCATGCGTTGAGACCAACTTTACTACGAACTAGGACTACTATCTGATAAATAATACATAAAACCCAGCAATCACATTATATTGATGTCATTCAACACGAAAGTAGCAAGGTTAACTAACACTTGTTATTTTTGTGATACATTACTGAATCATAAGAAATATGGGATGTTATATAATTGTTGTTATATTGATGTTATATAACTTGTTTTATAAAAAAAATATAACGTTGCTATATAACATGGTTACATATTTTCCACAAACTGTTTTTAATTCCCAATGGAGTTATTTTTATTTTTTTTTCTCTTAAAGAAATCCGTCTCATGATATAAAAAAAATCGGATAGCTGCGTACCAAAATAATTTTGTAGATTACGGAATTCTGGTAAAATTTAAGGTTATAGACATATATACAAGGTGGTCCTTAAATATGTTTCCAAAATTAAGGATGTGATTCTTTGGATTACATATTTTCCCGTTTGACGGGTTAAATATGCACCGGCATGGAATAATTACCTCTTAGGCTAATCTCTTTAATAGAATTTAGACATGTACGTCTAACACAATAGTTTTGCTTAATCTTCAATATTAGGGTAATTCTTCTAGTCAAATTTACATCCAAGAGTAATGTTTATAATTAAATTTATCCTTCAGGATCATTTTAATGTGAATTTGCACCGAACGAGAATGTTTGTGTTTACATCTACATCCTACGGTAATTTTCATAATCGAAACTATATTGAAGGGTAATGTTTCTAACTGAATTTACCTCTTAGGGTAGGTAATTCTTGCAACCGAATTTATATCGTAATTCAAAAAAATTATTATAAAAGGTAGATTTAATTCGATACTTTAGCATTACATGAAATTCGGTTACAAATTACCCTCGGAGTTAAATTTAATTCTCAACTTTACGTATATTCAATTGTTTAAAGCTAAATCTAGTTAGAAACGGTACCTATAGATGTAAGTCTGGTCAAAAAACATTGACGTAAGAAGTCAATGTAAGCAGAAACATAACCCGTCGATGTAAATTTGATTAAAAGAATTAACCTAAGAGGCAAATTGAATCAGAAATATTCCCTTCGAAGTAAATTCGACTAGAAAAATTATCCCACGAGGTAAATTTGAGTAAACATATTGCTCTTCGATGTAAAAGTGACTAGAAAAATTACCATACGAAGTGAATTTAATTAGAAACGTTACTATTCGATGTAAATATGACGAGAAACGGTGACCTAAGATACAAATTTAAGTAGAAACATTACTCTTAGATATAAATTCAATTATAAGAATTACCCTAAGAGGCAAATTCCGCTAGAAACGTTACTCTTCGATGTAGATTCGTTTATAATAATTTTCCTAGGAGGTAAATTCGATTAGAAACATTATCGTTCAATGTTAATTCGATCACAAAAATTACCCTACGCCATACATTTAATTAGGAGCACTATCCTTCGATGTAACTGCGACTCGGAAAATAACTAAAATAGATATTTAATTAGAGGCGCTACCATTTGATGTAATAATGACGAAAAATATTAACTTACACGGTAAATTTAAGTCGAAACATTGCTATTCCATGTAAACTTGACTACAAAAATTACCCTATGTGCGAATTTAAGCAGAAACATTACCCTTCGATGAAAATTCGTTATAAGTGTTATTCAAAGAGTGAATTTAAGAAAACACATTGCCGTTTGATGGACATGTGACAAGGACCATTACCCGTAGATGTTAATTTAAGCAGAAACGCTACCCGTACATATAAATTCAATTATAGGAATTCCCTTAGAGGCAAACTCGTCTAGAAACATCACCTAAGAGGTAAATTCGATTACAAACCTTACTCTTCGATGTAAATTCGATTATAAGGATTATTATATAAAAGGTGAATTTAATAAGACACATTACCGTTTAATGTAAATGTGACTAGACAAATTGCCAGAAAAGGTGAATTTAATTAGATACATTACCATTTGTTGCAAATCTTGTGAGAATCTTTAACTCAAAAGGTAAATTTAAGCAGAAACATTACCCGTCGATATAGATTCGAATATAAAATTACCCTAAAGAATAAATTATGTTAGAAACATTACACTTGGAGGTAAATTTGACTAAAGAACTTACCGGAAGGTGTAAATTTAAGCAGAAACACTACTCTTCGATGTAGATTCTATTGCAGAAGTTATCCTAAGAGCTGAATTTAAGCAGAAAAAATACCTTTCGATATAAATTCGATTAAAAGATTCTCTTAGGGATACATTACTTAGAAACATTACCCCTGGATGTAAATTTGACTAGATAAGTAAGCAAGTAAGATAAGGCAAATGTAATTAAAAACATTGTCCTCTTAGGCTAATTTTTCTAGTCGCATTTAAATCGTAGAGGAGTACTTCTGCTTACATCCGCTTTTTGGGGTAACTTATCTAGTCAAATTTACATCCAGGGGTAATGTTTCTAAGTAATGTATCCCTAAGAGAATCTTTTAATCGAATTTATATCGAAAGGTATTTTTTCTGCTTAAATTCAGCTCTTAGGATAACTTCTGCAATAGAATCTACATCGAAGAGTAGTGTTTCTGCTTAAATTTACACCTTCCGGTAAGTTCTTTAGTCAAATTTACCTCCAAGTGTAATGTTTCTAACATAATTTATTCTTTAGGGTAATTTTATATTCGAATCTATATCGACGGGTAATGTTTCTGCTTAAATTTACCTTTTGAGTTAAAGATTCTCACAAGATTTGCAACAAATGGTAATGTATCTAATTAAATTCACCTTTTCTGGCAATTTGTCTAGTCACATTTACATTAAACGGTAATGTGTCTTATTAAATTCACCTTTTATATAATAATCCTTATAATCGAATTTACATCGAAGAGTAAGGTTTGTAATCGAATTTACCTCTTAGGTGATGTTTCTAGACGAGTTTGCCTCTAAGGGAATTCCTATAATTGAATTTATATGTACGGGTAGCGTTTCTGCTTAAATTAACATCTACGGGTAATGGTCCTTGTCACATGTCCATCAAACGGCAATGTGTTTTCTTAAATTCACTCTTTGAATAACACTTATAACGAATTTTCATCGAAGGGTAATGTTTCTGCTTAAATTCGCACATAGGGTAATTTTTGTAGTCAAGTTTACATGGAATAGCAATGTTTCGACTTAAATTTACCGTGTAAGTTAATATTTTTCGTCATTATTACATCAAATGGTAGCGCCTCTAATTAAATATCTATTTTAGTTATTTTCCGAGTCGCAGTTACATCGAAGGATAGTGCTCCTAATTAAATGTATGGCGTAGGGTAATTTTTGTGATCGAATTAACATTGAACGATAATGTTTCTAATCGAATTTACCTCCTAGGAAAATTATTATAAACGAATCTACATCGAAGAGTAACGTTTCTAGCGGAATTTGCCTCTTAGGGTAATTCTTATAATTGAATTTATATCTAAGAGTAATGTTTCTACTTAAATTTGTATCTTAGGTCACCGTTTCTCGTCATATTTACATCGAATAGTAACGTTTCTAATTAAATTCACTTCGTATGGTAATTTTTCCAGTCACTTTTACATCGAAGAGCAATATGTTTACTCAAATTTACCTCGTGGGATAATTTTTCTAGTCGAATTTACTTCGAAGGGAATATTTCTGATTCAATTTGCCTCTTAGGTTAATTCTTTTAATCAAATTTACATCGACGGGTTATGTTTCTGCTTACATTGACTTCTTACGTCAATGTTTTTTGACCAGACTTACATCTATAGGTACCGTTTCTAACTAGATTTAGCTTTAAACAATTGAATATACGTAAAGTTGAGAATTAAATTTAACTCCGAGGATAATTTGTAACCGAATTTCATGTAATGCTAAAGTATCGAATTAAATCTACCTTTTATAATAAATTTTTTGAATTACTGTAAATTGTAGGGTAATATTCTGCTTAAATGCATCTCTTAGGTTAATGTTTCTAGTCAAATTTACATCACAGGGTAAAGTCTCTAATTATATGTACCTCTCAGAATACTTTCTCTAATGGAATTTACATCGAACGGTAGTGTTTCTAATTAAATTTATCTTTATTAAAATTAAAAACATACATAATGGTATTACATAAATGTTACATAATAATATTATATACAGGTGCCCAAATTAAATGTACGCAGCTTTAAGTATGTAATGTGTGTTGCATGCTCACTTGCTTAAAGCTGCGTACATTTAAGTTGGCACCCTATATATTGAATTTAACCCCTTTTTAAATTATTTGGAAAGTAACGAATTAAGTCCATTATTTTATATTACTTTGTAACCCTACAAACCACTACCATCTGTTTTATTCTGAAAATTTTAAGTACACATTTAAATTAAGCCAAATAAAAATTCAGGATCTGGTCCATTCTCACAATGAATAAAAAAAATTAAAAAAGATGGTTTAATATATAAGCCGAAACATGTAGCGTATGTACAATATATTGTGGTGATAGCTCCACTTTTGACTAGCTATTACTTATGCAATGACTCAATGCTTGATATGCCTATTTTATTTAGTATTTGCCCTATTATTTCTTTTCAAATCAATTTTACTTTTAACTAAATATTACTATTGAGATACTTAGGGGGGTTCGCCAATCTAGTTATCTATTAATTGAAATTAAAATTTTATTACGCTTTTATGATTGCAATTTGAGACCAACTGTCAGCTTGACTTTTAAATTCAAGTAAACCAAGAATTGAAAATGATACTTTATACTGACATATCCATTAATCAATTCACTAAAGTAAGTACTGTATTATGTTTATTTCACTCTTTCTTTTATTGTTCGTTATTCAAACTGCTTTTATATAAATAATTAAAACAAACCTGAACACTTCTCAAGCGTTCACTGCAAGTATCCAAATACTACAGCTCCCAATGTCCACAACTCCTGATGTTTACAGTCTGCAACGCCTACAGCTTATTTCTCCAATAGTCAAAGCTATGACGCTCTGTCATTCTTCAAACCACATCCAACCTGTCAAAACCCCAACTATCCGTAGAATCCGGTTCTACTCATTTTACCAACGTCACTGCAACACCAACAGACTCCTGGTAAGTTTCAGTATTATAGATAATCCCAAACTAATCTTCATTATTCCTCAGCTAGTACTCTGTATCCATCAATACCCATAAAAACCGTCCAAATCAAGCAGCTACTTCCTATAACTTCCTTATGTATCAATAAATCCAAATCCATTCAATTGTTGTAGTATTCTTGTTGTTTGCATTCAATTAACTGTATTGCACAATCTCTTCACTGATTGTATGGTTCCACTAAATTCAATATTATATTTTCATATTTTCACCACGTAGATTTGTTAATAGCCCCATTATTTGTATTTTACCAAACAATCATACAAATAAAGGCATAATTTCTAACTTTTTATTATCAAAATGAGTTTTTCAAAATTCTGTATACATTATTTATAAATTTGTTATTATTACTGTCTAAACAAACTTTTATCTCCTGTAGTTACTATTATTCCTGCCCTCTTAAAAATATAAAATGTCCTAATTATTACATGCTACAATTCCTTATTATTAAAGCAAGCATACTTGTCAAAATAACCTTGGTTTACACTTTTTATCATGGTTGAACTCGCCCATCAAAATTAAATCCTCAATTGCTATTTAATTGACAAATTACATTAATAATTGTCTCAATTTTAATATTCCTCGTTTATTTTAAAATTAACACCCATCTTATTTTAAAACCCCTCAACATTTGATTGTATTAATCTTCCAAATTTATCATTTATTATTTTTTTAAAACTACCCTAAGTGTATCATAACCATGTGTTAATTTTTATGAGGAAGACAGTGTTTACTTTACATTAATTTAGGCCAAATAAACCAGAATTTAACTCCAAAACTACTAAATGAGCTTCTGAAAGCAGCGTCGCCAGACGTATTTCTTTTC
This sequence comes from Agriotes lineatus, assembly GCA_940337035.1. Taxonomy (NCBI): domain Eukaryota; kingdom Metazoa; phylum Arthropoda; class Insecta; order Coleoptera; family Elateridae; genus Agriotes; species Agriotes lineatus. Next base: position 119,497 of record CALNHX010001853.1, on the reverse strand, counting down.
CAACAAGTCGAACACATTTTATTAGTATTTGATATATACACAGCGAATGCCAAGTACAAATAAGAAAATCACTAAACATTTTGAATTACAATTAATTAATAGGTTTTTACTTTTATAACCACACAGATTGAATTGTTTTTGTAATCATAACTAGTGCTTTTCGTCTACTTAATTTATTGGACTAATTTAATGTATTATTCTTACCGTTTTTTTAAATTTTAATTTGACGTTTTAAGAATTTCATATTTTAAATGCCAGTAAACATTACTTAAATGCACTTGGGGATCTGTTACGTATGAACTAGCCATATACCTTGCTGACATATTGCAACCATACGTAGGTAGAACAGAATACTAAGTGAAAAATTCTGAAAATGTTATAGAAACATTGAAAATAACGTACCGGGACATGTTGGTCAGTTTCGAGTTGGTTCACCAACGTACCCTTGTTCACAAAGTACTCTAATAACTCGCACCAAATCATGTAAGAGTTCACGAGCCACCATTGAACATAACCGTTACACAAACCCTTGCTTGAGTTAGGCACATTAAGCCAACAAATGCTGGGTGTTTATCTACAAAGACGACGCTGTCTAGGCCGTCATTTAATTATAACATTGACAATTCGAGTAACCGCGAAAGCCTCAAACATTATACATCCGAATAATCTCAATCAATATGGAGGTGGTCCCCTTTCTTGCATGTGGAAAGCTCTCATTTATAAATTCCGCCCACCAGGAAAACTTTTATTTGCCGCAAGAGGATACTATTTGGGACAGCTGTCTATAGTATACATGCTAATTCCCATACCTTGTTCCTGCCTGCTTAAAGATGTTGGACGGTCTTGTTATCGTGGATTAAGTGCCGCCAGGTTAAGACCACATTTATCTATATGGAACTTTGAAATTGCGGCGCATCCTTTTCTTCAGCATCTTTTTGTCGTATGCGTTTTTTCTGGAATCCTTTTTTCCGCGGCCTGTTGTCCCACGTCCTTTTGTCGCGACACCCCTAACATTCGACTGTGATCGGATTCCTGCATACGCACAATTACATACATTACCTTTGAGAATTTTCGGTCCCACTGCTTGACTTCTTCGTTAATCTGTCTGATTATTTTAGAATTGTATCACCACTTATAGTGATTTTTTATTTTTCGCCCTTTCTGGGTGGAATTTGCCACTGCCCCCTCATTTTACATGGTCGTAGGGGCATTGAATCCGGCAGGCTACACACTTCGTCATGTATATCCAGGCAGGGGCTAAACATCCAAGCGAGTACCTACGCGTCGCTTTGCGATGCCGCCCCCCCCCCCCCCCCCGGCCGCTCCAAGTACGAATTCAGCTCGCGGCGTTCGACCACACTGGTCGTGGTTCGTTGGTTGTAATATGTGGTGAATAGTCGTATATCTTGGGAATGTGACCGAATTTGGCATTCGATTTCCGAACATATTTTACCAGAAATCGGGGTGTAATCCACATTTCACATGTGAATTTTATGCTTTGAAATTTAGAATTTAACCGATTCAAAAAATTATCAATACTACATTTAGATAAATCAAAAACAGTAAAAATATCGTCCACATACCTGAACCAAATCCTTGTTTCCTCCAGTTTCGAATTTAGACATAAAAAGGTTGGCAACGAAAAATGAGAGAGTGTGTTCCATTGCTGTTCCTTCGTGCTGTTCCCAGAATTTTCCATCTATTTGAAGACAATCCCGGGACATGCAATGTGTAGTTAATCTAACTAACTGGTCAATTTTGTTTGAATCCAAATTATTATACACAAGTAATTCCCGCAGATATGTCATGGTTTGTTGAACTGGTGCGCTTGGAAACAAGGAATACATATCAAAGAAATAAACTAAAATCTCGTTTTCACCAAGTTATGAAATCTTTAATTTTATTTATAAAATCCAACGAATTTTCGACCAAAAAATTATTTTGAGGCCTTGACAACTTTCTAAATCCATTTGTTAGCCATTTTATTAAGAGGTAAGTCAGAGAATTAATATCAGAAACAATAGGTCTAATCATTTTACCAGGCTCATGTATCTTTGGTAAACAATACATTTTTGGCATTTCTGGATTAGAAAGAGTCAGTTTATAGCTAAGTTTAAATTATGGTGCTAGGACAAGTTCCAAATCCAAAAGGCATGAGAGTTCATTATGTTAGTTGATGAAATGACTTTAACTGCCATTTAAATAATTCTAACTGGGCATATGTCATATTAAATTATAATATCAAAAATTATTGACAATGACATTTTGAAATAATTTCAAATTTATTCACATCTCAGTTGCCAATTAGAAGTTCAGATTTGCACAGTTAAAAAAACCTTGTCCTAGTTTCTTTTGTAATAATAGTACATTTTATGTGATTTAATTTTCCATACGTTATACCCATCTCAAATTGTCTCTTTAATAGATATTTATGTATTTAGTGTGTAAAGAGAGCCATTTTGATATGAGGATGCGAGTTTCGTGCCGAGCGGCAGCGAGGCGCGAAAAAGCAACCGAATACCAAAATGGCTCTTTACACTCGAAATACATACAAAATTTTTTCTACGGTCCTAAATAAATAACAAAATTGTTAAATAATTGAAATTTCGATACACACCACTTGATGAAGTCGTTGTACCGCCGTTCATAAAGGCCGCGCGATTTGGCCGGCAACAACACTCGTTGGTTGCTGTCTGGGTCGCTTCAAATACTTCAGGCGGGGTGCAATTACCTTCAGATTCCATCTTCAACTTAAAAAAAACTCCCAAACTCAATAAATCTGTTGCGTGATGATGGACGCACCGTGATGCAATTGTCAATAATTTTAGCCAGTTCCAGAAAAATTACGAATTAAATTAATAATCGGGTTAGCCATGGCGATGCGTAAAGTAAAATGAAGTGAGGCGATTATTTCATTACGACATTGTTTACGTGGTTGCGATGCTAAAATGGTTACTAAGGAAAAAATATGTGAATCGCTAACTTTTCGCATTGACAGTGAGCGCTTAATAGTCAGTTTTAAAGGTGACCGTAGAAAAATTAGTTTTTTGATTTTTCTTTTTCAGCTTATGTTTTGTACTAAAAGTACCTATATGATTTTTCCGTTTGTTCGATTTATTAGTTGTGTAGCGTGATAATCTGCTCTTCAATTTTGTAATAATTTTAATTTTACAAGGTGTCCCAATCAACAGCATGAAGAGCTTTATTGTAATTCCATCTTTATTTATTTTCTTCAATCTTACGTGCAGGCTTATTTACGATTATATTTGTTCATAACAACCAAAAATAAATACTGGCCAAAGTAAACAATTAGTATAGAGTATGCAACCCAAATGACATATTACAATGCTGGCCGAATCAATATTTTAATAGCAGTTCCTATAATTAGACATAATTTCGACTGACATTAAATAATTTGTTAAGGTTATGATACAAACAGAAGCTTCGGCGAACTCGAAAAGCATGCCGTTTGTGCGCAAGTAATTAGAAATACCATATAAAACGTGAAAAGAATTAACAGGACAACACTATTTGTTCTCTGTGCCGTGTATAGTTCTATAGCTAAGATAACTATTGGTATTATTAATAATGTTTAGTGGTTCGGTTAATCTACACTTTGCAGCAACAATTAAATCGTTTTTTTTTAACACAAGGACAGGTGAAGGTGTAGTGATATTTATTATAGATTAACGAAACTTCAGTTTTCTGGCTTCAAAAGTGTATACATGACTTTTAACCTGAATCACAGTTCCGTTTATCGTTTTAGTCCCTCCCGTAATAGTTGGAATTGTTACTTTCTCTTATGCAAATAGATTATTCAACATAGGTATATGTTAGGTAAACTAGTAATTAACTCCCAAAAGTATTTTATTTCAGAAACTTGCAACAAAAAAATTTTAAACTCCCTGAAAAATGTAATATATTATTTATTATTTAAGGCACCACGAAATATCTCTTCGATTATTTGTCATCAGGAGTAACCATAATATTACTTAAATTTAGTTTGCACCAATAGTATTAAAGGCAGTTTACTGAGTGAAGTTGGCAGTGTTGGCACCTCTGTAGCGAACAAAAAAACAAAACAAAGCTAACTTCAGTTACATAAGAGTAACTTCTATTTCCTTTTATCGAAGTTGTTTGGAGTGTTATTATAGATTATGAGTAGTACTCGTATAGATTCTGTTAACGAGTTATCAAGCTGCGCTGTACTGTAAAAAAAATCACTAAAGTGCAAGTAAGAGTAGTTGAAATAATATTAATTTATCTATAACTGACAGCTGCCATATCTGCGGTTATGCCTGAGCAGTAATAGTAATTTATGTTATCACGGCCTTCTGGATTAGCGTGACTGCGGTAGGCACGCTAATCCAGAAGGCCGTGTATTTTATAATTCCAGAAAAATTTGTTAAAATCATTTTGAAATAATCGACTAAAATGCATGCTGGAAAAATCATTTCAGTCTGGGACTTGTACTGTAAGGTCCCGGTTCCATGTCCCGGACTGAAACAACTTCCGTAAAAATAAAGATGCAGTAATTACTGTATGAAATAAATAAATATTACTGGCTGTATGTCGGTATAGATGATTTGATTCTGTGTGTGGTTTTAATATTTCAATCAAAAGCAATTAACAGTTTAATTTTGTCATAGACGTTGCAGTCTCGAGTAACAATCTCAATTCTTATGAAAATGCATCACTTATCAAGTGAACGTCTATAACTTATAACTATGTGAAGACAAGACAAAGAATAGCGAATAAAACATTTTGCAGTTCTACAGCAAAGACGTCAAACAAAAATTGTAACATGGATAATACTGAAAGTGATGATAAATTACGCATCAAACAAGAAATCTTTGAAAACGTTAATATAAAGATTGAAATTAAGCAGGAAGAAATCACTATAAAAAATGAATATGAAACATCAAACGAAGGTGAGTGGATGTAGTTATAAATATCCATGTAAAGTATTGAAACGTCTATTTTTACAGATACAAGCATAAATAAAAATATTGTAAAGAAATGCATGAGCTCTCCTATTACGAAAAAATGTTACAGTTGTTCTGTTTGTGACTATAAAGGAGCATCGCAGAGTTGTTTAGTTAAGCATATGAGATCTCATACAGGGGAAAAACCTTATAGTTGCACTGTTTGTGACTTCAAAGCAACACGAAAGAATAATTTAGTTGCCCATATAAGATCTCATACAGGAGAAAAACCTTATAGTTGTTCTATTTGTGGTTTTAAAGCAGCAACAAAGCATAATTTAGTTGCCCATATGAGATCTCATACAAGAAAGAAACCTTATAGTTGTTTTATTTGTGGCTACAAAACAGCAACAAAGCATCATTTAGTTGCCCATATGATATCTCATACAGGAGAAAAACCTTATAGTTGTTCTATTTGTGGTTATAAAGCGGCAACAAAGCATTATTTAGTTGCACATATGAGTTTTCACATAGGAGAAAAACCTTATAGTTGTTGTGTTTGTGGCTACAAAACGGCATGGAAGAGTTATTTAGTTGCTCATATGAGGTCTCATACAGGAAAAAAACATAGTTGCTCTGTTTGCACATACAAAACGACATGGAAGAATCATTTAATTGGACATATGAGACGTCATACAGGAGAAAAGCCATAGAATTGTTGTGTTTGTTAATACAAAGCAACTGTAAAAAGTAGTTTGGTTAGACAAGATGAGGACTCATACATGAGAAAAACCTTTTATTTACTTTGATTTGGGTCATAAAGTAACATTGAAGATTAATTTTGTTAAGTATTATCGGGATTCATATGGAGAAAATGAAACAGTTATTCTGTTTGTGATTACAAGACAGCATTTGAGAATAATAGACATATGCGGAGTCATGCAGAGAAAAACTGGATATTTGTTCTGTTTGTGTATATAAAAAAGCATTAGAAAATAATTTAGGTAGAGCTATTATTACTCGCATACTAAAAAAATCTTATGGTTCTCCTGTTTGTGATTACAGAGCCTCACATAAAAACTATTTAGTTGTTTATGGTGCAGCAGACGCGTCAGCATATACACATACTGATTTTGAGGTAAATGTATTCACAATCAATCAAATGTAAACTTTAACTAGTAAATGCGTGTGTTTTCCAGACAGGAAAGGGAAGAACCTTAGAGAAATAAAAAAAACAAGAATAGGAAACCATTTTATTTTTATTTCTAAATATCGAGCAGTATTTTTGATATATTTCGATAAAATGTGTAAATATTTCAAAAAACTGTCAACGCTTGGGTTACACAATGCTTCTAATTTTACAATTTCAAAGGTTTTTTTGTCAATAAGAGAATTTAACCAAATGGTTTATTTTAAATCATGAAACTAAACTATCAATTTATTTTAAATTTGTTAGATTTAGTGATCTGCATTAGCACATTTTTTTATATTACATTTTACTACCGAATTTAGCTTGTGATGCCTGTTTTAAATTGCAAATCAAATTATGAAATATATGTGTTTTTTTAATCTTACAATCTATGTAACCTTAAAGCTTAATAAACTAGTACATAATAATACCTAATAAATGTATGTAGTTTTTAGTATGTTTTCACAAATTTATACAAAATGTTGAAACATCTTTTCTTCTGATTAGAGCGAGGCTATCACTGTTATGGTGATAAACAGAGCTGCGTATCATTCTAATCACTCAGTATTTGAATCTATTTTGAAGATTTGTAAGTGGTATTTGCATACTTCATCAAAGAAAAGCTTTGTAAAATAAATTTAAAGGATTCAATTTGAGTACTCACATAAAGGATTTGAATCATTAAATCTTTTTGTGGTTCAGATACTTTTTTGTGTAGGCATTGTGCATTGTTTTCTTTACGTTGTTAAGAGAACGGACAGAGAAGGTAGACGAATCTAAGATCTTTTCTAAAAATTTCGGAAATTTGTACGTGTCAGGTACTAACAAGAAATAACATACCTACTTTTAATTTAATTATTATTGTAACGATGCACACTCTCTTTGAATTTAATGTGTGATTGTGTAGTTTGTACAAAATTATGGCTCATTCCTTTACTGGCTTGCTTAATTAAGACAACTTTAATTTTTGATACTACTTAGCCCTTCAGTGTATAATATACAATGAATAAATAAAGATATAATTCTGTCAACGGGCTACCGATCACCTGGCTTGCTGGACAATCCATTGTGGGTCCACTCGCTTTCGGAGATCCGACTGTAATCTATGCCAGTATTCGAGTGCCGTGCTGAAGCACAAATAACAAGGTTAAGATTGTGGTGAAATGTCAAAATAAAAAAAGGGTCAATTTCGTTTTTATCCAGGACTCGTTTATTTGAATTTTATGTGGTGCAAGAGCAGGCCTTGCCCGCGATAAACTGCAGTGCCCGTATGTGTTGGCCAGTGAAATTTCAACAATGAATTTAGCCGCTTTTCATGAAGTTACAACAAACCTAAGATTAGGTTACGGATCAAAATTGCTTCTTTTAGCTTGGATTTTGATACAAGGGCACTGCAGGAGGTTACTGGAAGCTAGCAAACAGCGTCCCCACAGGTGAGTTAAGCTCTTAATTTTTGTTAGGGACCTGGTGCATTGTTCTTTCTTAGTGATATTTGAGGGCGATTGTGGGCATCGGTTTCAAGGAGGGTTGGCAGGGTACGAAACTCCAGGTGTCGATTCGACAGGTCACAGTGGGTTTCGACGGGTAGCGGGTTCAGACAGCGAGAGTAAAGAGGAAACTCCAGGTGTCTACTCGACCCGCCACAGTGAGATTTAACGGGAAGCGGATTCAGAGAGTGAGAGAGTACGAAACCCCAGGTGTCTACTCGACAGCCCACAGTGAGTTTCAACGGGAAATTGGTTATTTATAGGAAGTACTGGTCTCAGGAATCAAGTGTCTCAAAGCTGAACAGACAGGATAAGGGTTTAGGCCCAAGAGGGTCTAGAGCGGAAAGCTCTTTCAGGTTAGAGCTGTTGCTGGTCTGGATCGGTGGACGCAAGTCTCTAACCCCCTGGGTTACCTGGTTTTATACCTTTCTGAGCCTCCTTGTCGGGGCTGGAGTTAGAGCAGAGATGCGTGGAACTCGGCCCGTCGTGTACTCGCGCACCGCGAGGCTTTATTTGATTTATCTTCTTTCGCGCTTCTCGGAGATGCAATTACCTGATTGTGGCGATGTTTTAGCAACGTCCAAATTAGCACGCATTATAATGTGTAGAAATACGAATTTAGGCCGGCGATAACCTCACAGGTGTACATACATTGTGTATGTTTTTCTGGGTATTACGGCGTGTCTCGGCTGGATTACAGACTATTACTCTAGACGGCGTTACTTATGGTAACCTTACTCAGGTTGGATAGAGGCTGGAGAACTTCGCTTTACACATCAAAAAGAAACGTCATGGAGATCTAATATTCCTTTATTAAGGACAAGTGAAAATGCACTACATACTTCAACAAGTACTGCAGAGTCTCGAAGACTATAATTGCATAAGACGGTTGTCGGGTCTTCGTTCAGCAAAAAGAAAGGCTGGGTCATCGACTGGTGCCTCATGTAGCAGAAACAATAGTAAGTAAGGAAAGGACTTAGGGCGGTTTACAATCTTACTAACAGTGAAAATACTGCGCAGTCGGATTGTGAACCCTATAGCGGATTAAAAGTTAGATAAGGGGTCAGTGTGCACACAATTTTACTAACAGTTATGATAACTGCGAGTCGGATTGTGCTTCACCTACAGAAGTAAAAGTGAAACAAAGAGTCGGTGTGCACACAATCTTACTAATAGTTACGGTAACTGCGGTGTCGGATTGTGCTTCACCTAGAGAAGTAAGAGTTAAGCAAGTTGTGATCTGCTACAGCAGTTCTCCGGATTACTCGCAGCTACTACATGCACGCCCCATTCAGATGCGTTTACACAACTTACGAAAACCCCTCCATTCCGAGTCGCTGACCGGACAACGAATGACAAAAAAATCTAAACTTTGTTGCATGAGAAGCCATATGCTAATTGGTGGCCGTCCTTCTTAACCCCACAACTGATTAATTCTTTTCCAATCAAAGTTTGAATTGAGATTTCCCACGGCGTTTTCGAAACTGCCCTGAACCCGTGTTATTTTCGTTGTATAACAGCCCCATAAATTTTAAGCTAAATTAGCTTGCGGTTTTCGAGTCTTTGTTTTGACCTGGGCATCATTCTAATTTCACCTAATCCCCCTGTGCTAATTTAGCATATATTTCGGCTCCGTTTCAGCTACCATATTGTTGGTCCACATACTAAAAATATCGTGTTACCAGTTCAAGCCCTGCTACATCCCGAACAGCTGCAAAAAATATCGACTTACACCTTATCCAAGATAAACGAAAGCTTTGGTTAAGATTTATAATTGTTTCCATATAACTACAAATAATTCTATACATCTAGCTAGGGCGATTAATTATATATCTGGTCTAGACCACTTCCGGTTCATTTGGAGGTTTGAAACTTTTTTAGTTCAATATAACTTCCCTCTACACGAACGCACTTTTCCCAGTAGTGTTCCAATGCTCTTTTCCTTTAAAAAATCAGAAGTGTTGGATTTCAAAAAACCGTTTTGCAGCATTCCAAGGGTCCTTTTAGGAGGAAAAGGGTTGACCCTTGCGCTTTTGCTACTGCAATTTTGGCGGTGTGAGTTCGCGCATTGTCATGCAACAATTTCACCCCGTTGGTTCACAACCCACGACGTTTTTTTAAATTTCTTTTAATTTTATTAGTAGTTCAGTATAGTATATGCCTGTCATTGTTTTCTCCTTTTCCAGAAAATCAATTAGGAAGATACCTTTTGAATCCCAGAAGACCCTTGCCATTACTTCTTGTGGCGACGGGGTCGCCTTTGATTTTTTTGACGTGGTGAATCGCATTGTTTCGATTGCCCCTTGGTTGCTGGATCATAAAACCGGATCTATGTCTTATCACCAGTGACATGAGTTTCGTCAAATTTTTGTTTCTTTTGTCGATACAGAGCCAAAAGTGAAGCTGACTTTTGCACGGAGATTCCCTCATTTCTCTTGTTAAAAGCTTGGGAACCCCCTTTGTGCAAACCTTGGACATTGGCAGATGATTACGGAGAATTTTCCAAACTGTAACATAAGAAATCCTCAATTCACGGACTATATGATGAATGGTCAGACTCAGACGACGATTTTCTTCTACTACTGTATGGACTGAAGCTACATCATCGGTAATGGTGGTTGCAGGTCGACCAGAACGGAGATCATCTGAAAGACCTGTTCTTCCCATCTTAAACTCTGCACACCAAAATTTTATTATTTATTTTGTAACGTCTTTACTCTGGCGATACAGAAATGTAACACAACGAGGTTAATTATTCTTTATTTCCCCAGTTACGCTTGGCCTCGGATAGCTGTATGCTTGGGTCATGATACTGTAAACATATCCAAAGAAAAGTAGTCGAAAATGAACATCTCTTAATACTCATATATTACAAAATAGAATAATGTTCATAATAAAGTATAACAAAATGTCAATTTACATACAAGTGTGATTATATTCTTCTGGGTAGACGGCTAAACGCCTAAGGCCTGCTGCAACCCATGTCGCTAGTGGAGCTCGACTGGTGGCTTATAGGTGCTGTTGCGAGCCTGGTTCCGCCTCCTGCGAAGGTTTTAAAAATGGCTAACCTTTGAATCCTGCGAACACAACAAACATTACCGGTGTCAATAACTGCTGTGCTGTATTAAAACTAATTGATCGTTAGTGGGTGGGAAGAGTGCTCTAGTGTTCGTGAATTTTGAAGATGAGTTCACCTCTGTGCAGATTACGCTACTATAATTTTGTAACGGGCGTTTTTGGATTTGTTTACTTTGGCGGGAAGCGCCAGCGCAGCTCAATGGTTAGAGCATCGAACTGCGGTGCGGAAGTCTGGAGTTTAAACCCCAGATCGATGCCTGGCAGGCGGCCTATCCAGTCGCTTTAAATAATTGGGAACCTGAGTTCGAAAGAATAAGGGGTAATAACACATCACCACGTGTCATAAATTTGACACGCGACAGCCGGGTGTGAAAGCGAGGATACGGAAGCTCTGACCTTCCGCCTTGCAGGCCAAGCTCCTTCATGGGGTGTTAGTGTCTCACGATTATTATTACTTTGACGGCCTCGTCGTGAAATCTTGTCTAGAGTGAAATTCTGGACTTATACGGGGGTCACCAGGAAGTCGGAAAATTCATGTAGTGTTCAACGCCCCAGACTTGTAACTTGCCTTGAGGGTTTCGAGTTATAATATACAGGGCGGTCGGAATTTGCTACGGGGAAAATGGACACGTCACCTGGACCAGCTCCGGTGTCCAAATCGGTGGATTAGGTGAAAACTCGTCACTCGATCCGGCGTCAAGCGTTCAGCAGGTCAAGACAGGACATTTTGCGGGCGGAAACCGAACTCGTTACAGACCACCGCCGAAGTTCGGTCGGGGTTTCGGGAAAGGGTGGTTGTGCACGTCACCTGAACCAGCTTCTTGTGCACAACCCAGGTAGGTTCTTCGGGTATAAGAGGAGTTATTGATCAGGGGAGGCGGACTCGAAGAGTTGTTCATTCTGCCCGGAGAGCGTGCTTTTATACGGTTTTGGGGAACGCGTTATTTCGAATTTAGACTGGGGATTCAAATAGTGGGGGAAACGGCTGCGTTGAAGACGGGCGCCGCAGAGCCACGAACCGCGTGACTCCCACCCAAAATGTGCCCTAAAATACCGAGCTAAAATGTATTAAGATGGCGACATGCAATTTGAAATAATTAAAATTATTTGTATACCAAAAATTTGCCTCAAAGCTATTGTTAATTTCATATTGGATGACTTTTGATACTTTACCTTGAAGAATCGAAAACCGAATAACTGCTCGCCATTCTAAATTTTTCATTATTACAAATTCGTTAACATACACTTTTTCAACAAACTCTTTCTCAATTATTTTAAAGATTAGAAATTTGACATTTTATAACGAAATTCATTTGTAAGAACAAACTCATTTTTTTATCTGAACTGCAAGTGGTCGAGGCCAGCTGTATAATGAAAAACCCTCTTATTAAACGAGTTTTTTATTGTCTTTCCTAAAAACAAACTAAAGGTAATGTTCGCGCGTACTCGACCCTTACATTAATTACCATTGCTTTTGACTTGTAATTTTGTCGATTGTAGGCCCTAACTCTACAATACAGTGCAATGTATTCATTAACCAATACATAATTAAGCGCTAGCCTAATCAACATCATAACAAAATGAAAAAATTACTAACTATGCTGTAACAATAATTTTGAAGTTAAACAGGGGATTTGGATCAATAATCTGAAAAAAGGATTCGAATCCTGTGATTTGAGTCATGTTTTTATATAATAAAAATCAGAATCTGGTATCAGTGATTCGAATAATTTTTGGTGATTTGGATCCATGACTGTAATCTATTTTCAGAGGATTCATCCCAGCTCTGGTGATTAGTCAAATTTCAAAATCTCAAAAATCTTGAATCATATAAATGGTCTACATTTATTTACGCAAATTTTTGATTTTTACCATAATTACAGAGATATTTTTTGTAGACAACTTAAAATTTATGGAGCTGTTATATAACAAAAAAACACGTGTTCAGGCCAGTTTCGAAAACGCCTTGGGAAACCTAAATTTAAACTTGATTGGAAAAGGATTAACCAGTTATGGGGTTTTGGGACGGCAGCCACCAATTAGCATATGGCTTCTCTTGTAACCAACTTTAGATTTTTTGTCATTCGTTGCCCGCTCCGCGACTCGGAATGGAGGGGTTTTCGTAAGTTGTGTAAACGCATCTGATCACAACTTGTTTAACTCTTACTTCTCTAGGTGAAGCACAATCCAACACCGCAGTTATCATAACTGTTAGTAAGATTGTGTGCACACCGATCCCTTATCTAACTCTTAATTCGCTAGGTGGATCACAATCCGACAACGCAAACATCTTAACTTATGCCGACATCTTGTCTCACTGTACTACTCTAAGCAGTTCACAATCGGACTGCGCAGTATTTTCAATGTTAGTAAGATTGTAGACTGCGCTAATTTCTTTCCTTACTGTTGTTTCTGCTACATGAGGCACAAGACGGACACCTAGCCTTTCTTGCTACTGAATGAAGCCATCGACAACCGTCTTATGCAATTATAGTCTTCAAAACACCGCAGTACTTGTAGAAATATGTAGTGCATTTATACTTGTCCTTAATCAAGAATATTAGATCTCCATGACGTTGTTTCTTTTCGATGTGCAAAGCAAAGTTCTCCAGCCTCTATCCAACCTGAGTAAAGTTACCATAAGTACCGCTGTCTAGAGCAATTGTCTGTAACCGAGCCAAACACGCCGTAATACCCAGAAGAACATACACAATGTATGTACACCCACACTTAAACATAGAGTGTGCGTCGTTACAATAATAATTAGATTAAAAGTATGTTATTTCTTGTTAGCACCTGACACGTAAAAAAATTCAACATTTTTAGAAAAGATCCTAGTTTCGTCCCCCTTTACTGTCCCTACTCTTAACAACATAAATAAAACAATGCACAATGCCTACACAAAAAAGTATCTGTACCACAAAAAAAAGTCCATGATTCAAATCCCTTATGTGAGTACTCAAATACGAATCCTATTAAATTTGTTTTACAAAGTTTTTTTTTTGTTGAAGTATTCGAATACCACTTACGAATCTTCAAAATGGATTCGAATACTGAGTGATTAGAATGATACGCAGCTCTGTTTATCACCATAACAGAGCAGTGATTAACAGCCTTGCTGTAATCAGAAGAAAAGATGTTTCAACATTTTGTATACATTTATAAAAACATACTAAAAATTGCATACATTTATTATATTGTACCAGTACATTAAGCTTTATGGTTACCATAGACTGTTTAAGATTAAATAACACACTTATTTCATAATAAATTGATTCGCAATTTAAAACAGGCATCACAAGCTAAATTCGGTAGTAAAATGCAATATAAACAAATGTGCCAATACAGATCCCTAAATCTACCAAATTTAAAATAAATTGACAGTTTAGTTTCGTATGATTTAACATAAATCATTTGGTACAGAATTTAAATTCCCTTATTGACCAAAAAAACCTTTGAAATTGTAATAAAATTAGAAGCACTCTGTAACCCAAGCGTTGACAGTTTTTGAAATGTTTACACATTTTACCAAAATATATCAAAAATACTGCTTGATATTTACAAATCATAATAATAGCTATTTATGCAACAAGTGCTAAAAGTTGACGTTTATGCACGCGTTGCATACAATATTTTATCTACGACCTTAATTTTACTGTTATTAATCCATAAATATCGATTTAACAAAGGTTTGCATCTACGACACTTCCAATTTTGTCTTAATAAACAGTAAGCCATGCCGTGCGGCGCGGGCGAATGTTTGCGCATGACAGTAGTCTAGGTCAGTTACGAAATGTAATTATTAATACTCCACATCTGACTGTATTCATTACATAACGCTTCAATTATTTCAAAAACACTTTACCTGTAATGCAAGAAGCAACTAGAATAACTTTACAACCTCACTTCCAGTTCGAAATTGTAGTTTTATAACCTCACTTCACTTTTAGCACATGGGCTAAAAGTAAACAGATGATTTCTTTAACCACGGTAAACTATAAAACGTCACTTTTAGTGAAACAAGCTAGCGCTAAAAGGCCTACTTTTAGTGGTGGTCGTAGATAAAACTGTTTTCTTGTGTTTTTTTTATTCTAATTACATTGACCCCCGGAACTGCTTATGCATTACTTCAGGGGACGCGGACTTCACTTAAGCATAAACCTTATAAGTCAGATGTGAAGATGTACTCATTTACACAAACTGACGCAAAACCTAACCTGCTAACCTCGAATTTGACATAATTGTGAGCTCTTGTCATAATGACTTACAGCGCCACTAACATATTATTCATACAACAAATATTTCAAAGGCAACTTGACCGGAATAATTAATGAACACCCGTTAGTTAAACTTTACATTTGAGTGATTGTGAATACATTTACTTCACATAGCAGTATATGTTGCTACACACTGACGCTTCTACTGCAGCATATATACAACTAAATAGTTTTTATGTATGGCTCTCGCAAACAGAAGAACCTTAAGATTTTTCTAGTATACGAGTAATAATAGGTCTAACTAAACTAGCCTCTAAAGCGCTTTGCATACACCAACAGAACGAATATAATGTTTTCCTCTGCATGACTCCGCATATGTCTATTATTCTCAAATTCTGTCTTGTAATCACAAACAGATAATTGTATCACTTTCACCATGTGAATCCACATAATTATATTTAACAAAATTATTCTTCAATATTATTTTATGACCCAATTCAGAGTAATTATAAGATTTGTCTCATGTATGAGTCCTCATATGTCTAACTAAACTACTTTTTACAGTTGCTTTGTATTCACAAACACAACAACTGTATGGTTTTTCTCCTGTATGACATCTCATATGTGCAATTAAATGATTCTTCCATGCAGTTTTGTATGTGCAAACAGAGCAACTATACCGTTTTTCTCCTGTATGAGACCTCATATGGGCAACTACAGAACTCTTCACTGCTGCTTTGTAGTCACAAAGAGAGCAGTTATATGGTTTTTCTCCTGTATGAGATCTTCCATGTTCAACTAAATGACTCTTCAATGCTGTTTTATAGCCACAAACAGAACAACTATAAGGTTTTTCTCCTGTATGAGATCTCATATGGGCAACTATATTATTCTTCAATGCTGCTTTGAAGTCACAAACATTGCAACTATAAGGTTTTTCTCCTGTATGAGATCTCATATGCCTAATTAAATAACTCTTCCATGCTGCTTTGTAGTTACAAATAGAGCAACGGTAAGGTTTTTCTCCTGTATGAGATCTCACATGTGCAACTAAACGACTCTTCGATGCTGCTTTGTAGTCACAAACAGAACAATTGTAAAATTTTTTCATAATACGTGAGCCCCTGCATTTCTTTACAATATTTTTATTTATGCTTGTATCTGTAAAAATATACGTTTCAATGCTTTACATGAATATTTATAACTACAACCACTCACCTTCGCTTGATGTTTCATGTTCATTTTTTATAGTGATTTCTTCCTGGTCAATTTCTATCTTTATATTAACGTTTTCAAAGATTTCTTGTTTGATGCGTAATTTATTATCACTTTCAGTATTATCCATGTTGCAATTTTTGTTTAATGCCTTTTATGTGGAACTATAAAATGTTCGATCCACTGCTCTTGTTTTGTCTTCACGATAGTTATAAGTTATAGACGTTCACTTGATAAGTGATGCATTTCTATAAGTAACAATTGAGATTGTCACTTAAGATTGCAACGTCTACAACAAAATTCAACTGATTATTGCTTTTGATTGAAATATTAAAACTACACACAGAGTCAAATCATCTATACCGACATACTGCCAGTAATATTTATTTATTTCACACAGTACTGTATCTTTATCTTTACGGAAGTAATTTCAGTCCAGGAAATGGAACCCTACAGAACACGTCCCGGACTGAAATGATTTTTCCAGCATGCATTTTAGTCCAAAAGTTGCAAAATAATTTTAACAAATTTTTCCGTACTTTAATAGTTATTTACGTGGCAAACTTAGTAAATTAGCCTTTATGGACGAGCCGGATTATTTGCAGTAATCCGTTGAGCCCCAATAAAGGCTAATTGCAAGCGTACGTTTTATTTTCTCTTGCGTAAAATATTAGTGATTAATAAAGGATGTGTTTATTAGAATACAAGGTGCTTAAAGTCGCCATGGCAACATGTTACAGGCACGGTGCCTGATAAGACTCATTTACTGAGTCAGTTCAGACGAGAGTAACACTTTACAGGCACCGTGCCTGTAAAGACTCATTTACCGAGACAGTTCAGAAGGCAGTAAACGACCATTTAACAAGTCAAGAGGAAAAAAAATAAATTACTATTACTGCTCAAGCATAACCGCAGATATGGCAGCCGTAGTTATAGATAAATCAATATTATTAGTACTCTTACTTGCAGTTTAGTGAGTTTTCTTATAGTACAGCGCAGCTTGATAACTCGTCAACAGAATTTATACTATACATAATCTGTAATAGCATCCCAAACAACTTCGATAAGAGGTAATCGGATTTTGGTTTTATATAACTGAAGTTAGCTTTGTTTTTTCCTTTCGCTACAGTGGTGCCAACTTCACTCAGGAAACTGCCTCAAATACTATTGCTGCAAACTAAATTTAAGTAATATTTTGATTACTGGTGATGATAAATAAAGGAAGAGATATTTCGTGGTACCTTAAATAATAAATAATATATTACATTATTCAGGGAGTTAAAAAATTTTTTGTTGCAAGTTTCTCAAATAAAAAGCTTTTGGGAGTTATCTACTGGTTTACGTAACATATACCTATGTTGATTATTTATTTACATAAGAAAAAGTAACAATTCCAACTGTTACGGGAGGGACTAAAACGATAAACAGAACTGTGCTTCAGGTTAAATGTCGTGTATACACTTTTAAAGTGAGAAAGCAGAAGTTTTGTTAAGTTATAATAAATATCACTAAACCTTCTCCTCTCCTTGTGTTAAAAAAACGATTTAATTGTTGTTGCGAATTAACCGAACCACTAAACATTTGTCAGGCCATTTTCTATTTATAATAGGTCCGTGACCATTTGGAGTAGTTTAGGTACAAAGTTGACGAGTCTGCCTGTATACCGGAACCTTCCCGGTCATAGTATATCATATAGGACTTCAGCTCTTTGCATCAAACAAAAATTCAAACGCACGTGGCTTTGGCTTTATTTAAAAGTCTGGTGTGCCGCGCGAATCTCTACGCCACTGTGAGCGCAGCTGGTTGTTTTATCGCTTGTAAGAAAGCTTGGTTTCTACTTATTTAAAAACACAATCTATAAGAGCAAGTGAGATACCTTTCTTTAAATATTAAAACCTTCAGTCGATCTCTCTCGCGTGCGACGGGCCTCGTGTTCATCATGCGAGACGGTCTCTACGCCCATTGCTTGCACTGCACAGGTTTCAGGTGTCTGCCGCCAAAAAGTGCGCTTGGTCGGGGACTTCGGTTCGAGTTGTCAGAGCGATAGGTGTTTTTTTCTGGCTTCTGGCTAGTGGAGTGTGCGTTGGTGCTTGTGTATCCAGATGACCGTCAGCCTTGCATTATTTCGTAAGGCCAAGCTAAGCCCCTTTTCCCAAACTGGGGATCATAATCCCAGAGCTGTCCAAATCTTCGGTCTCACCTTTACTTCGTCTCAAGGCAGACGTAACTCATTCTTCGCCACTTTAGTGGAATATCCGCTGGTGAGTGGTGCTACCCTCTACCCCCACGCCTACGTTCGAGCGTCCGTTGCTGCAAGCAGGTCGCTGGCTACCGTCTCGTCCACGCTTGGCCGGTGCCCACAAAGGTAGTGTGTGTGTAATTAGCTTAGTAATTAACCCCTTGCAACTGTATTTGCCGCAAACGCAATATAACTTGGCCGCTGTCATACATAACTAATTTCGCTTATCTGTGTTGGCCTAATTTGAACTGTATTTGCCGCAAACGCAATATAACCTGGCCGCTGTCGTACATAACTAATTTCGCTTATCTGTGTTGGCTTAGTCTGAGCGCTTTGGTTGTATAAGTAACTTCATTACGGCCCACCAAGGCCTGTTGTATAATTAAATTCCTTACGGCCTATCAAGGCCCGTTGTATAATTATATTCATTACGGCCTACCAAGGCCTGTTGTATGCTTTAAATTCCTTAAGGCCTATCAAGCCCCGTGATATAATTAAATTCATTACGGCCTACCAAGGCCTGTTGTATGCTTAAACTCTTTCCAGCTTATCAAGGCCCGTTGTATCATTAAATTCGTTACGGTCTACCAAAGTCTGTTATATGCCTTAAACTCCTTACGGGCTATCAAGGCCCGTGGTATAATTAAATTCATTATGGCCTACCAAGGCCTGTTGTATGCTTAAACTCCTTACAGCCTATCAAGGCCCGTTGTATCATTAAATTTATGACGGCCTACCAAGGTCTGTTGTATTCCTTAAATTCCTTACGGCCTATCAAGGCCCGTCGTATAATTAAATTCATGACGGCCTACCAAGGTCTGTTGTATGCTTTAAATTCCTTACGGCCTATCAAGGCCCGTGGTATAATTAAATTCATTACGGCCTACCAAGGCCTGTTGTATGCTTAAACTGTTTACGGCCTATCAAGGCCCGTTGCATCATTAAATTCATTACGGCCTACCAAGGTCTGTCGTATGCTTAAATCCATTATGGCCTACTAATGCCTGTAGTATCATTGAAATTAATATAACCACTGAACTGTAACTAGTGATAAAGCGTTTCCCAGCTGGGTCCCATACTGATATATTTAGCTTAGTCCAGATCTGTGTATTAATCCTTTGTTGTCACATGTATCACTAATTTTACATGTGTGAGACCAATAGACTGATATTTGAACTGAGGCCTTATAATTTACGAGTCGGTGCATGCCGCTTTCAGGTTGTAGTGTAAAGATATATGTACGGCAAAGCCTGAGCGTTGCAGCGTCACAGGTAAGTTGGCGACACTTGTTGCTGCAACGACGAGGGTTTGTGAGGCCGAGTTCTCGTGTTACACCCCGTTTGACCTTCAAGGTTTAGTTAAGCGTGGGTCTCCCCGATTGAACCTTGTGGCGCCCTTTCTTTTGCAACACCCTATACATACCATCGCTCTTGCCCTGTGGTGTACCGAATTTAGAACCACGCCCAGCTCCCTGAGCGTATTCGAGCCGTGGCCTTTAAACCTGTTTGTAGAGGTTTCCAAGGTAAGTGTTGACGCCTCCCGGATTTGATTAAACATTTGGCACTCCCGTGCCCGCAAGTGTCGTTAGGACAGTTTGATACTGTAACAGGATTATTTGGCGCCCACCAAAGCAGTCAGTGTCTAAGGTACCTGGTACTCCGCAT
Organism: Agriotes lineatus; assembly: GCA_940337035.1. Lineage (NCBI taxonomy): Eukaryota > Metazoa > Arthropoda > Insecta > Coleoptera > Elateridae > Agriotes > Agriotes lineatus. Next base: position 99,483 of record CALNHX010001853.1, on the reverse strand, counting down.
GCCTAGACCTGGTCGATTAAAAAACAAACAAACTCATGCGCTCGCCAGTGTCGTTAGGACAGTTTGATACTGTAACACAGTATGAATAATACGAATAGTTATCTTAGCTATAGAACTACATTCCACACAGTGAACAAATAGAGTTTTTTTCTGTTAGTTTTTTTCAGGTTGTTTTATATCGTATTTCCAATTACTTGCGTACAAATGGCTTTTCGAGTTCACCGAAGTTAACAAATTATTTAATGTCATTTGCAATTATTTCTAATTATACGAACTTCTATTAAAATGCTGATCCAGTCAGCATTGTAATATTTCATTTGGGTTGCATACTCTATAATAATCGGTGGTGGTTGCAGCACCTTTTAGCTTTTTCAGCTTGTGTTGAGACATTCTGCTTTTGTATTTGTGGTGGCGTTAACGATGTATTCATTTTCCTTTTTGCGGGTTTTCTGACGTATCCACACTGTCTCCTTTGCTAATTCCTCTTTGTTGGTGTAATATTCGACTAATTTTATTTTAGCATATTTAGTAGAATTTTTGTCCAACCCTGTATATTTGGTTCCTATTTCATCAACAAAAATTTGCATTGTTTTTATTTGTAGTTCAAGTTCTTTAACCTTGTTGATAGAGGTAACCTTCTCGCTTTCACTTTGTTTCCATATAGCGTACAACTGTTCGTTTTGTGACCTTGCATGGTTTTCTTGGAACAAAGCATTATTTTGCTGTAATAATAACGCTTTATTTGGTGTTTGTGGCAGAGCACTCTCATACATTTTTTAATACGATAACTTACGATCCTGAACAGGACCGCCTGGTACCACTCACGTAGGATGATACCCATTTATTTTAATTTTATCGAGAGAGCTCTCGCACACTTGTATACTCGTTAAGAATCAAGCGAATACTTCAATTACTACTACTGCTAGTGATTCACTTTTCTATAACTTTATAAGCAAATGCATTTGCAAAATTCATATTATAAATGAGGAAAATCTCAGTCACAACTTTCCACACAAACACATAACCACTTAATTAAAATATTCGCCGAGCAGGTTCTACTTTTTCATTTTGGTTGGACCTGTCGCTGATTAGTAGTAAGTAGTAAAATGGTAAGTTTCAACAGTTTTTCGAAAATATCTCGTTAACCATGAGGTTTACCGCAAACTTTATTTTATACAAAATTAATCTACATTTAATTTACAATAAAAATGGTCTTATGGATTTTTGCGCTCCAGTAAAGTATTGCGGAGATATGAAGGGGGTAAAGATGTAACTTTTTCTGTTGAGCCAAAAAAAAAGCATGAACGCCTATGAACTCGTAATATTCGCTCCAAGTGTATTACATAAAGGGTTCAAGAAAGTGGGGAGGTCAGGTGGTTATAGTGAAGAACCCAGCACAAAAGCCAAACAACATTTGCGCAGATCATCCACTACTACACATGTTGAAGTCAAAGTGGAAGGTGCAATTAATGTCAATCTTGGACAAGCAGAATTTCTAACTAATAGTTAGAACAAGATGCAACTGATTGCTCTCATCACGGAACACTTACAGCAAGCTGGCTTCAAAGTGATTCAGGCTGAATGTGATGCTGACACCAAGATGGTTTGTACTGCAATTGACGAATCAAAAACGGAAAAAAAGGCTGTCGTGACTGGCAATGACACCGATTTATTGGTCTTGTTGATTGTTTATGCTCCAGTCAATAAACAGTTGAAGATGGCTGTACCGAAAAAGGGTAACCAAGAAAAAACATTTGGCGTGGTATCGGGGAAATTATATCTATAAATTGAAGAATGAGAACATCCTTCATTTCCCCGATGCCACGCCGAATGTCTCCAATGCAGTAAATTTTTTCTTCTTGGTTACCCTTTTTCGGTACAGCCATCTTCAACTGTTTATTGACTGGAGCCACAACCAACAAGACCAATAAATCGGTGTCATTGCCAGTCACGACAGCCTCTTTTTCCGTTTTTGATTCGTCAATTGCAGTAAAAACGATCTTGGTGTCAGCATCACTTTCAGCCTGAATCACTCTGAAACCAGCTTGCTGTAAGTGTACCGTGATGAGAGCAATCAGTTGAATTCTGTTCTTACTATTAGTTAGAAATTCTGCTTGTCTAAGAGTGACATTAATTGCATCTTCCACCTTCACTTCAACATGTGTAATAGTGGATGATCGACGCAAATGTTATTCGTCTTTTATGCTGGGTTCTTTACCATTACCATCTGGCCTCCCCACTTCCCTGAACCCTTTATATAATACACTTGGAGCGAATATTATGAGTTCATAGGCATTCATCCTTTTTTTTTGTCCAAACAGAAAAAGTTACATTTTTACCCCCTCCATATCTCCGCAATCCTTTACTGGAGCTCAAAAATCTATAAGACAATTTTTATTGTAAATTAAATGTAGATTAAGTTTGCGGTAAACCTCATGGTTAACGAGATATCAGCGAAAAACTGTTAAAACTTACCATTTTACCACCTTTCTACCCCCCTCCCGCCTAAACCCGAAGCGTAAAGTCGTGCAACTTTTTACCACTTACTAAGAGGAGAGTACTGAACAGTTTGCAGCAGGGTAGAATTTTTCGTTTTGGATGTTTGGGTTTTGACAATTTTTTAGCTATCTTTACTGTACTAGATGGAGACAAAGGAGAACAGCATTTTTTTTTCTTCAAAACAGTAAAGCGGTCCAAAAATATGGACGAAACTGGAACATATATGAAGTGCGATTCATCTAGTTTAACAACTTTAGATAAATTTCCAACGATTAGGAAAATATTTATTAAATATGATACTTCCCTCTATTCCAGTGCTCCACTTCAAAAGTACAAAATTAACTGATAAAAATTTTGAAATGCAGTTATTATTAAAAACCAATAAATTTTATACATAAGAAATCAGACAGAAATGTAGAACTAGGAATCTAATTTACTAGTAACAAAGATTAAACCCTATAGAATATTTGCTAATAAACAATTGTTTATAAATATGTGTTTCTGTTGATATTAAGTTGATAGTAATTGCATGTAGATTAGTAGCCTCTCATAAAAAAGGTAACTTAAAAAATAACGAGTTACTTTATGGTAACTTAGTAACTTATTCAAGTTACTTTTATAATTCTGTAACTTAGTAACTTACTCAGTTACTTTTTTGCCGAGTAACTGATTAACTTACTTAGTTACTTTTTTAGAGTAACTTACCCAACACTGCTTTTAATCCTATTTAATATGATTTTTATACCCCTGTACCCTTATCATAACAATATTAATTGCAAAATGCAAAATGTATTCATCTATTTATGGTAGTTTCTGATGGTAATACTTGTCACTTCGCTCATTGTACAACATATAAGACTGTTGAAAAAACAAATTTTTCCACAACCGAGAGTAGAAATCAGTTTCTAGATTACAAAAATTGTGACAGACATATCGATCAGTTTATCTATTGTACGAATAAACTCGATAGTTGCAACGCTACCTTTAAATTTTTAATTTTAAAATCCAATAGTTTAGCACAAGCATTATTAGTGACCTTCAAAATAATTTTTCAGGACAGTATTCAAATTTTCATTGCTATAGCCACTTTTTGAAATTTCCTTAATGAGATGTTGCATAGTAGACACCTTTAAATTTATCCTCTTGACTTTTTGTTTTAAAGTTCTTACTTGTCTTTTCACGCGGAAAAGTTTATTATCTATTGCCGCAGTCTGCGTTTATTGGTCCCTGAGCAGTTTTGATCCTCTAGCTAGCAGACGCCGATGGCAAATTTATCGATTCTGGTATAGTAACATCAAAATCAATACTCATAGGTTCTTCTTTAACCCTATCATCTGCCATATAAAAAAAACAACAAAAAAACAATAATTTTTGGCATAACACATAAAGTTATTTTAATAACTCACATCATGTCGAATTAGTTTCCTGCGAGGTGTTGCCTTTTTTGATAGATGGTTTGGAAATGAAAAAATACTTGGCACAGCATCAAGTTTGAGTAATTTAGTATTACATCCTGGCCTAATTTGGTAATCCAGAGATAAAAAATGTTCCCTACTCGTCTTGGAAGACAACCAATTCTCTCTTCTTATTGCTTTCACCCAAAGTACCAGAATCTGTGGACGTTTGAATGGAAAACTAAAAGAAACATATAGTTAATTTATTATATACTTTTTTCACTTTTATAGGTAAAATACATTTTATGAGTATTTTAAATTTTAAAATAAAATAACGATTTTATAGACTTTAGGCTATAACAAAACTGTATACTCACGTATGAAAAGAAATTGGTTTTCTTGCATCCTGTACATTATTGCAACCATAAGCTACACAAATAAGCACCATGATTGTTCAGTTTGTAAGCACAACACTTGGACAATGGTTTTGGTACCATTTTGCTTCAATTTGCTTTAAACCAAATACACAAACTGTTTCATGTAAAAGTAATTCAACAACTAAAAACCTTTTCACAGATACAAGCTCCTCAAAATAACAACAAATTTTAATAATTGGGACTCAGTCTGTTGCCCCTGACACAGTTTGCGTGCTTTGCGCAGGCAGTCGGGTCCTTTCCAGTTACGTATAGAGTTCACTGGAATTTTAACATTAAAATAGTAACATTATTTTGTAACGTTAACATTATTTCAGTTACTAGTGGGTAGTAATAATTCCATATATTTAATAACTACTATGAGTGGGGAGGTCACGAAATAAGTGAGACAGGCAACCAACTCTTCAATGTATATGGTGAGCTGTGCGCAAGCGCGGCGGCGAAGTCCGCGCTGCAGCGACGTCCGCGTGGGGTGGAAGTGGTCAAGTTTAAAATTCGCTTCTAAAGGCGGAGTTCCAATTCTTACGCATGCGCACGAGACGCGTAATACTCAGAGTGAAACTATGTCGGCGCCGTAAAGTTTTCGGCGTTCCCAGGCCCTACTAGCAATATAGTAAGTAATACATATATGAATCATTCCCATCTCTAATTGGGGTAGTTCCTTGCGTAGCGTTGGCACCATTGCCGCGATCGACTCGTAAAGTCCATATAAGTAATACTTACTATATTGCTAGCGGCTATGAGTGGGAAACTCAATAAGTGAGACAGACAACCAACTCTTCAATGTATAATGGTGAGCTGTGCGCAACCCAGTCGTCCGCGCCATGGGGAAGTTAACCAACCAAGTTTAAAATTCGCTGATTCGAGCATCGGTCGCGGAACAGGGCGGGCGTAGTTTAATCGCAGTGACCGCGTGAGATATCCCGTAACCTTTAAACTTGGATATATTAAAAATTCTACAAAATATTGTGATAAATATTTTAATAATATAAAAGTTTTAAAGAACTTACTTTAAATTGAGCCTATCGGAGGGCTCAAATTAACCTAAAACAGCTATGAGTAAGAAACGTAACAGCAGTGACCTCTCACCTTCTGCCACGGCCGCTAACAAAAGGTATTTATTCAATCCCCAATCCCTCATTAAAGCTAATCCTTACTACCTACCTAATAATGTAATTACTACCGATTCAAATTCAAACCACACTCAAAATGAATCCAACAATGACACCAATAAACAAATTAAAATACCACCAATTTACGTACACGAAGCAACAAACTACCAAGAAGTGCTAAAAGATTTAAGCTCTATCGTTACGAAAGAATTTACTACAGTTTGTAAAGAAACAACACTACGGATCAACCTTACCAGCAGTGACGATTTCCGCGCACTTACAAAGTTTTACTCGGAAAACAACATTAAATATCATACGTATAAAGATCCAGCACAGCGTATAAATCAACTCTCCATTATCATACGAAACATACCAATCTCTATATCAGATACTGACATGCAAACCGAACTAACTAAACTAGACTATCCGATAACCAAAGTTGCAAGACTCTACAACAAAGATAAATTTCCAATCCCTATCTGCGCTATGGAGCTAAAAAAAACCGATAAAGCAACAGATATTTTTAATCTCACTAAACTAGGACACTGTGTAATAGCTGTTGAACCAAGAAGAAAATCTAGAGACGCCCCTCAATGCCATAGATGCCAACGGTACGGGCATACGAAAAATTATTGTAAGTTAGAACCACGTTGTATCAAATGCACCAAGAACCACATGTATAACGAATGTCCCAAAAAACAAACAGAAAAACCTCAATGTGTAAACTGCGGGGAAGAACACCCCACAAATTATAAAGGCTGCTCCTATTACGTAAAAATCAGCAACAATTCTACACAGAATACACATCAGCGAAACTCCAGCAGAAGAACCGACAGAACTTACGCGAACATAACTCAACAAAGCAATTGTACCCCAAACCCAAATGACAACTCCTCAGGTACCATTCAAACAATCATTAAACTAATAGTGAATTTAATAACGCCCCACCTGGATAAAATCAAACCCATTCTAACAGCACTAATACCAACACTGATTCAACATGGTATTATATAACGTACACACCATTAATAATATAACAATAGTTAACTGGAATGCTGACGGACTCAAAAGACAACGCTCCGAACTTATAAGTTTCTTGACAAGACATAATGTAGACGTGGCTTGTATATCCGAGACGCACTTAATCGAGAGCGAAACATTTAAATTGCCGGGTTATCTAATTTACCGAAACGACAGAGCTGGAACCATAGCATCTGGAGGTGTTGCTATAATAATTAAACAAAAAAGCACACACTTTCAATTACCCAACATACAGCTAGCAAGTATAGAAGCAACTGCAATTAATATACAATTAAACGACACCACACAGACAAAAATAATAGCCGCTTATAAACAACCAAACCGAAGACTAGCACAACAGGATCTTATTAGTTTATTCGATAATAACCACAGTACCTACTCTTATGATTGGAGATTTAAATAGTAAAAATACTTTATGGAATTGCAGAGTCAATAACCCTGACGGCAAAAAACTACATACTTATACTACTACTAAATATCAGCACCAGACAAAGTCACGTATTACCCTTACCAACTAGACAGGCAGCCCGATATCCTGGATATAGTTATCCACAAGAATTTCACTAAACCTATATTTCAACAGGTCTTTACAGAAATGGACTCCGACCACCTCCCGGTACTAATGTCATTCTCACACATGCCTCAATACAACCCTCCGACCCCAAAACTCATAAATGGATTTGTCAACTGGGAACTCTTCATGAGCAACATGGATAAACAACTAAATCCACCAAAAACTATCAATACGGCGAAAGAAATTGATAATGAAGTTGAATACTTCACTTCTTCTTCTTCGACTTCTTAATTAGGTCCTCGACCTGTTCCTTTGGTATCATTGTCGTCTGTTTTCGTGAGATATCGACTGCCAGCTGTCCCGCCAGCGTTTCGGAGGTCTGCCGGGTGGTCTTCTTGTGTTTGGCTTTCCATTCCTTACTATTTTTGCCAATCTGTTATCCGCCATGCGATTAATGTGCTCGTTCCACATCTTTCGTCTTTTCCTTGTCCATTTTACTATGTCTTCAACATGGCATGTTGTTCTTATTTCATCATTTCTTACGTGGTCTAGCAGGGTTTTCCCACATATAGATCGCAGTATCTTCATTTCGCATGTTGTTAAAGCCCTTTTTGTTATTGAGGTGTCAGCCCTAGTTTCGGCGGCGTACGTAAGGATGGGTCTGATACATGTTTTGTAAATCCTAGATTTACTCTCAGTCGACATGTCTTTATTCTTCCATACTATATCTCGCATGCATCCGGAAATGGATGTTGCTTTATTCACTTGATTGCGTATTTCTTCTTTAAGGTCCCCGTATGCTGTAATTGTTGTTCCCAAATAGGGGAATGACATGACTTGTTCTATTGGTTGATTGTCGATTGTAAGCTTGCATCGGGTTGGTTCTCGGGCAATTGTCAAGCACTTCGTTTTGGTGATGGATATCTGCATATTATATTTCTCTGCGGCTTCTTTAAATTGCTTTAATTGTCTTTGTAGATTGTCCTCTGATTCCGCTATTATTGCAGCATCATCTGCGTAACATACGATGCTGGGCCGATGGTTTCCCATCCGGTAGCCTAGATCCATCTCTTTGATCGTTTCTATGATTTTATCCATTACCATGCAAAATAAAGTTGGGCTCAGGCTATCTCCTTGTCTTATTCCACATTGAACTTTAACTTCTTCTGTTATTGTGTTATTGACCTTTATTCTTGTTGTGTTGTTTGTATTTAATTTCTGTATGATGCTTATTATTGTCTGGGGGATTCCTTTTTCACGCAATACTTCGACTACATCATGTAATCGTATTGTATCGAATGCTTTCGTGATATCAATAAAGCATATATAGGCCACTTTGTTATATTCTATTGCCTTTTCCACGATTTGCTTTATGATGAAGATTGCATCGGTCGTAGATCTATTTCCCCTAAAGCCCTGTTGTTCCTCACATAAAGGTGTTGTGGTGTTAATTCGTTCTGTTAAAATTCTCGTGAATAATTTCATTGTAGTGTTCAACAGCGTTATCCCACGATAATTGGCGGGATCAATTTTTTGCCCTTTCTTGAATATTGGTACTGTTATTGATTTATGCCAGACAGTTGGTATGTCTATTGTATCTATTATCTTCTGAAACAGTTTATGAATTTCGCTTATTAATGGCTGGCCTCCGTATTTTAGCAATTCGTTGCGAATTTCATCTTCGCCCGGTGCCTTTCTGTTTTTTAACTTGGCAATACCGTTTGCAACCTCACTTTCAGTTATAGTTACTTGCTGGTCATGTTCGTCGTAGTGTATTATTCCTGTCGGTTGGATGTCTTCCTCGTCATTATCCTTATATAGTTCCTTGAAATATTTCACCCATTTATCTTCTGTTATACGATTTGTTTGTACATATTCATTTATGGGTTTCTTCCTTCCTCTCAGCATTTTCCATACCTTTTTCTGGGCACCGTACTAAACGAATTTTAAAACAAAAGCCAATTATTCCACCACTAGTAAAACATAACAACATATACACCACAGATCAAGAAAAATCCAATATCTTAGCAGACCAGATAGAAGAAAACCTTAATACAGCACAAGGCAACGATCAACGATTTATAGACAAAATAGAAAGATTCGTGACAAACCATATGCCGCTACAATCTGACGTAATAAATCCAACGTCGCCATACGAAATAAAAACCGAAATAAATAAACTCCAAATACGAAAATTTCCCGGTCCTGATTTAATACCAAATATTATTCTAAAAAATTTGCCACGCAAAGCGCTAGCCTACCTCGCAACAATTTTCAATGCATGTGAATTGGACACTTTCCCGTAAAATGGAAACATGCCCATATTCTCCCATTTCACAAACCAGGGAAAGACAAAAAGAAGCCAGATAGCTACCGACCCATAAGTTTATTATCTACGTTATCCAAACTGCTGGAAAAAATCATAAACAAACGTCTACAGGAATCTCTTAGACAAAACATACCCATGTTCCAGTTTAGATTTAAGGAAAAACACAGCACATCACATCAACTGCTGCGCCTAACCGAAACTATAGAGATGGGATACCACTCAAAAAAGTACACAGTCGTAGCCTTCCTAGATCTCCAGCAGGCCTTCGATAAAGTCTGGAGAGAAGGACTATTATACAAACTTCTTCAGGCCAATATTCCAACATACCTAACTAAAATAATATCCTCTTTCCTGCAAAATAAATCGTTCTCAGTCAGAATTAACACAACGCTCTCTAACGTCAAAAATATGAATGCAGGAGTACCACAAGGAAGTATTCTAGGTCCTACACTTTTTAACATTTATGTAAATGATATTCCCGAAACCCCAAACATGGGAGTAATAGCAATGTTCGCGGACGACACTGCTGTAGCAGCGCAACACGAAAACCTGGAAACAGCAATTCATAATCTGCAGGAAGCCGTAAACGATCTATGCCAATGGTTTAACAATTGGCGTATATCAATAAATTCGACAAAGTGCGAATGCAAAATATTCACACTGCGAAGAATCAGGAATCCAACACCACTGAAGATAAATAACACCGATATCCAATGGAATCCAAAAGACTCGGCGGTGAAATATTTAGGACTATACTTAGACGCTCAGTTAAAATGGGGCTGCCACATTAACAAGAAACTAAATCAAGGCCCCGCCCGCCTAGCCCTATTATACCCGATATTTAACAAACAATCACCATTAAAACTCCAATGTTCTACCCTACTCTACAAATCCATCCTTCGCCCTCTCGTAACATACAGCTGCCAAATCTGGAGCAACGCTTCTAAAATTCAATTAAATAAAATACAAGTTTTTCAAAATAAAGTGCTCAGAATAATCCTCAACTGTCCATGGTTCATCAGAAACAATCAGATTCATGAAGAACTAGGCGTCGAAATGATCTCGGACCACCTAAAGAAACTAACCAGTAAATTTATGATCAACCTACATCAATGCCCTGGAGCTGTGTATTATAAAATAGGAAACAGAAGGATTCACACCAGATTGAAACGGAAACTCCCAATAGACATTTGCTACTCATCATCAGACACCGAAACAGAAATAATTGACTAATGTCCCCCATAGACATACCCTTTGAATATCATGTAATCCCTATTCTCTAATTTAATCTAACCAAGTCCACTTCGACTTAACTAGTTATGTTGTATATAAAAATATAAAATTGTGTTTAAGTTAACAGAGCCATGTATAACAAAATGTATGCTGATCTGGTTATAAATAAATAAAAAAATAAAAAAATTAAATAAAATTCGCTTCTAGAGGCGGAGTTTGAATTCTCACGCATGCGCACGAGACGCGTTATATTCTAAGTGAGACTATGTCGGCGCCGGCGCCGTAATGTTTTCGAGCGTTCCGAGGCCCCACTAGCAATTACATATAATAATGCAGAAGACTAAAAGCCGTGTTTACACAACTAAAAGTACCACAGTTGCATTCGACCATTTCTATTTTCGGGTTTTTGTAAACAAACTTCCCTTAACTTTTAATAGCGATATTATCACAGAAAACAATTATTTATTATGCCTATTTCTTGTGTGTTTTAAAACTATTGACTCAGCTTCGAAGGCAAGTCCACTTTGGTTAATTTTCATATCTGCTTATTGAACGCTCCAACAATCTAAGCCACATTCAAACGCTAAATAGGCGTGTCCGTTACATCATACATAACCTATATTTCTGCAAATTTTTATGCGTCGCCTTTCGTTTCTTTTAGCAGTAGCTACAAGTATTAATTCTGTTAAATGGTCTACTGTGCATCAGATAATTGTAGTACAAAGCAAGGTAAGGGATTAGCGTTGTTCAGATTTCCCAAAAAGCAAAAATTGGACTCCGACTAATTCTTTACGGTTATGTGAGGTAAGTAGTTTTTAATAAACTTGTACGTACAATCTTATTGCTTCTCTCTTCTGCAGCGTCACTTTGAAGTATCGCAAATTAAAACTAACGCTGAAGGCATTACAACATTGTGGTGTTTTGTAGTTACACTGAATTGGAAACTATGGTTGTTTGTGTAACAGAATTTTAAAAAAGGGGATTACCACATTGTCACATGCTTTTAATTCTTGCAGGTATTTATAAAGATACTCTTCAAAACTTTAATTAATTACAAAATATTACATTTTAGGAAACAAGTTACGAACTGCAGAAGACGTAGATAGAATTGTACGAACTGCAGAAGACGTAGATAGAATTGTACGAACTGCAGAAGACGTAGATAGAATTGTAACATCTCAGCTGTCATTTGAGGATTTGAATGTCTACGTATCAATAAACAAATTTAGTATTATAGTGGGCTAACTCATAACCATACAATTGTTGAAATATTGCGATTTTGTTTCTGTCGTACATTATTCAAGTTTTTGATGTTTTGTTAAGAATCGGTTTGGCGTTGTCAGGGATATGTTTACAGCATGCCAATTGTTTCCGATAGCTGTCAGTATTAACTGTTAATTCTCACTTCCGTGCCAAAATGCTCATATCTCCAGTAAGATGTGCAAAAATGATCAATTTATGTTGTTACAATCTTTAAGAAATCGCACTGCAACAGCTACAATTACTGCTAATGAACTGGCTGCTGTCAGAAATGTTCAAATATCGTCACGTACAGTTCAGCGACGACTTCACGAAAACAATTTGAAACCATATCGGGCTGCCATTGGTCCAAAACTTTCAGTATGCCACAAACATAATCGACTAAATTTTGCTAGAACTTACCAGAACTGGGGGGATCCCGAATGGAGATGCGTGTTATGGACAGATGAGTCTCGATTAGTTTGGATGCTCCAGATGGTCGTTCACGGGTATGGAGAATACCAAGAGAACGCTATGCTGCTTGTGCTATGGCCACAACTTCAAATTTTTTTGGAGGTTCGGTAATGGTATGGGGAGGGATTTCTTCAGATGCGCACACAGAGCTTCACATCTGTGATAGAGCAGCCCTCAACGCAGATAGGTACATTAGGAACATTCTTGAGGAATATGTTGTTCCGTTTAGTCATTTAGTTGATGACAACTTTCGTTTAATGCAAAATAATGGACGGCCACACGTAGCCAACATTACTCTGCAATATCTAAACGAAGTTTTAATACACTTTTGGATTGGCCAGCCTGCTCACCAGACCTGAACCAGATAGAACACGTGTGGGTTCAACTGGGAAGAGCAATTCGCACTCGCCCTAATTGGCCTCGGACATTAGGATAGGTTACCAAAAGAAAATCTTGCACAATTGATTAGCAGTATGCCTAGACGTCTAGAATGTGTAATTAGAGCTCGTGGCGTAGAATTAACAGTTAATACTGACAGTTATCGGAAACAATTGACATGCTGTAAACATATCCCTGACAACGCCAACCTGATTCTTAACAAAACTTCATCAAAAACTTGAATAATGTACGACAGAAACAAAATGGGAATATTTCAACAATTGTATGGCTATGAGTTAGCCCACTATAGCACTAAATTTGTTTATTGATACGTAAACATCGACATTAGAACATGGAACATGGAAACGAACAAATACTACCATCAAAACGAAAGTACGCTTATACCGAACGCTGATCCTTCCCATTCTTCTTTATGGATCGGAAACGTGGACATTGCTCAAGCCGGACCTTGACAAACTCGAGGTCTTCCAAATGTGATGCTTGAGGCGACCGCCTTCGAAACGAAACAATTACAGGAAGATGTGATCAACAAACACTGATAGGAGAACAAATAGAAAAACGTCGACTACGATGGTTCGGACTTGTCTGCCGAATGGATGATAACCGTTTGCCATGTAAACTTCTTTGGTAAGACCGCCCGGCAGACTGGAGAATTCAGCGATTGACACCGAAGAAAACCTGGCTAAAGAATATCGAGGGCGACTTAAAGAATCAGCGATTATCGGTTATTGATGCCCAAGACGTCGTCAAGAATGGAAACGAATCGTAAATGGAGTTCGAGACCCAGCGGCACCGACAGCAGCGTATTCGTTGCGGGGACGACCCGCCCGGACCGCCAGCAAACGGACCAAAGAAGAAGAAGAAGACTAATAACAATAAAGAGGGAAAAATACATTCGACGCAAAATCACAATTAATTTTTTCAGGTGCTTACTGTCACAGTTTCTTTACAAGTTTTAATTGCTTTTGTTTTAAGATACAAGGACAGTTGGCGATCCCAAATAGAGAATGGTGAATCATATTTTAGGTTACAAGGATTGTCACAGAAAAAACACATTTTCTCTAAAGGGACAATATGAAACAAAATTAAAATGTCTGTTGTCATGGTATTCGTAAAATAAGTTCAAAGACTGCTAAATACCGATGGGGCCACAATTATATACAGAGAGATAAAAAAAACAATTAGGGCAGGCTGTGATATGTGTTATACGTTTGGCAGTACTGAAGTGTATTGTCAGTCTATGTCAAATTCGAGATTAGCAGGTTAGGTTTTGTTCGTTGTTTGACACAGACTGACGTAAAACTTAACCTGCAAATCTTGAATTTGACATAGACTGACAATACACTTTAGTACTGCCAAACGTATAACACATATCACAGCCTGCCCTAATTGGTTTTTTTATTGATCTGTCTGTATACAGTGAAATCTCCCTTGGGCGGACACCAACGGGACCGACTGAAAGTGTCCGTTCAAGAGGGGTGTCCGCCTAAAAGAAATACAAAAAAAAATCGGTTTTTTAATGAAAACTGTAATTAAAGAAATTGGGACATTTAAAACGTATATGTATGTAAATGTTTTTAAAATAAACAAAAAACTTAAAACTTAAGGAAAAAATAAGGATTTGTTACCTTACAAAATACTACTACATACAAAATACTTTCTTTATGTTTAATTATATCAGCAGCTTGTGTTTTTCCGATATCAAAACGCTTGGATAAGTTCCTTACACTTAACTTTTCCCTATTGTGAACTTCAACAATCTCAATTTTTTGTTTAAGCGTGAGAATTTTTATATTTGGTGCTATTTCTACAATGAATGTGTCCCCCACTGTGTCCTTTCCTCATAGACGTCAGACTAATCCTGAATCCCCATGTGTACCGAAAGACTGAAGTCGGTGAATCCCCGGTTAACTCGGGAAAGTTTCTCAGTGAAAGCAGGCAGCGAAGTTGGTGCGTGGCACTATTGAGAAATGCAACAGCGACATTTGCGACAGAAAAATGAGACAAGGCGTTTGTTTTTTTATTTTGTTTTTTGTCCGTTTAAGAGAACATTTTCTTGTGTCCGCGTCCGTTCAAGAGAATGTCCGTCCAAGAGGGAGTTAACACAATGCAAATTATATGAGAGTCTGTCGGGACCATGAGAAACTGTTCGTCCAAGGGAGGTGTCCGTGTATCCGTGAAGGTGAATTTTACTGTAATAGCAATAAGATAACATGAACAAGAAAAGAACTCGTATTGCTCGAGTAAGAAAGAGATAAACATAATAGCAAATATTGGAGTAGGCCTGACGCACATTTAATTATGACAGATGTCAACCACACATGCCTACTAAAATAATTTTTTTTCGTATGGTCATCTCTTACTTACTCAAGCATTCTATTTTGTTGTTCATGTTATCTCATTGCTGTTATAATATATAATTATGGCTCAATCCGTATTACAGCATAATTTTCATTTAGAGTAATGAAATAGTATATTGTATGTTAAGAGCTGAAAGTGCATTCTTGCCGCTTGCGCATGAAAGCCGAAACCAGCAATCATGCAAAAGCGGCAAGCGCACTTTTAGCTCGAAACATACATACAATTTTTTCGACGACTGAGCATATAATTAATGGAAAATATCATATTTCATTTTATTGCAAATATTAATTGACAATCAAGTTAACATTACTCGCGCAGTCTATTAGACATGTGACGCGATTATTTCGACGAATGGCGGGCATTGTCAAGGAAACATTGCAAATATTGAGCACCCTATATAACATTAATACCCAGATCCACCATTTTACACTTGAAAGATAGTTTACAAAAATCATAATTTTTTGGTAACGTTTTCCTTCATTCAATCATACAACTTGATCTGAAAATGATGAGTATTTCAATACAAAACTTATAAGCTACCCAAATATTTCTATTTAAAAAAAAGTAAGTTTGATTCGCCATACTTTTTTACGACACCCTGTATAATCAAAAATATTTTAGTAATGTGCACCACTTTCGTACCTACAACTTTTATATACACAATATTTATGTAACTCTCATAGTTTTAGAAATATCTTCCACCCCCGCTTCGTTGCCGGACTCTGTATTTATACAGTACAGTAAACATTGCGCTTCCATACTTTGACCAAAATTATTTAAAAAGAAATTTTTGTCAACTACACGGAAAAATTGCATGTTCAACACATTGGAAAAGTGATTCTTCCATGCTCACGTAAAACTTTTGCATTCGCTGGAAAACTCTCACTTTTCTTAACTTGTAGAACAATCTACTATTAATTCACTAGCGATTTAAGAACAACTCGCTAGCATATAAACATTATAAACAGTTACTTATGGCTGCTATTATAGAGATAATAATAATAATGCCAGTTTAAAATGACAAAGAAATAATATTTAACCGAGTTATTTAAGAATAACAGTAACGGCGTAACTGGAGACTTGAGTTACCGCATTTATATTTTTATGACGCTCAACGCCTCAACGGCTTAAACCTGAAAAGAAACACAGATTGCAAGCAACTGAAAATTATTTCGGTGGCACAAATAATTTTCACATATAACCTCATAAGAGTATTAATTCTTTCCTGATTTTTTTTATTGCATCCAACAACGTCGTATTAATTAGGACGTCTTCCAGAGGCGAGCGTTTCCTTTCCAGAGACTTTCCATTTGAAAATATATTTTTTGAAACTTTTCCTTACTGCCAATCTCTAGCGTGCTTTTAAAACTTTCTGTTGTGCAACAAAAGTTAATACATTCGTCGTACATTTTAAATGCGGCATATGCCGCGGGTTTCAGCTAGTATATGTATAATACATATATGGTAAAATCACTAAATAGTGACAGGGTTGCCAACCGTGGCGATTTTTCGCAAGAGTGGTTACTTTTTATTCAAGACGGCGCGGCGATTTAAATTCTGGTTTGGCGATTGCCGATAAAATTTGGCGACATAATTATAAAAACTGGCGATCATCTGGCGAAATAATAATTACCTAAAAAAACCTTGTTTTATGAGCATTTCCTGCAAAAAATATGTAATTATTTAAAACCCCCCATTTATTTCTATAACATTTAATTAGAATTTAATACGTAATGCCGTTTGCACCGCTAGAGAAAGTTTTGTATTAAATTTAAAATTGACTTAAAAAGCATAGAAACAATTGTTAGTCAGGTTTTAAATTTAGTCCAAAATACATATTTTCGTGCGGTGCAAACCGTCATTAGCAGGGATTTATTGACAATTTCTTAATATTGTGTAGTTGACGACATTGAGGCGACTTTTTCCTTCATTCTTGGTGATTGATCAAATTGAAAGTTGGCAACACTGGATAGGTACAGTGACATGTGACACCGATATGTGGTAAAATGTTATGTCAAGGTGCGAGATTAGTTATTGTTTTGTGGGTGCGAGGTCCTTGTTAAGTATTGATGTTTAGAGTCCCTCTATTAATCGAGTACCGCAATTGATTGCGCCAGTGTTTTGTATTTTGGGAGCAAATATGGCGGATACACTGTAAAATCACGAGACGCTAATCGCAGCAAACATACCAAATGTAAAACCGTGTAATGTTCCTAGAGGTAGTAAAATCTACCTACGTTAAAAAAGTTTATAACAACATATTTGTACAAAGGTACTAATTTAGGTTATTTTCAGATTTAAGGTTTATGTGTACTTAGTACAAACATTCCTGTGTAATGTAAAAAACGTGTTTAGGCCCTAACAAAAGCATTAATTTTTCTCTCCATCCAAATTACTGGCTCTAGAAATGGGAATATTTGCTGCTACTATCGCCTCGTAACAGCTGTGCGTATGTCAAATAATTCAGTTCGAATTCGAAGTTGTGGTTATACTTCAGTGTTTCTTCGTTTTTTGTGCAAGTTCAGTGCACATTTCATATTTTAAAAATTAACAAGTATTAATTATAGATAGAAAATGCCGGGCTGCTGTGTGCCCTATTGCAAAAATCGTTCCGAAAACGGGGTTAGATTGTTCTACATACTCCAAGGAACTAATCTGGTTAAAATGTATAAAGGAAAATTGCCCCTTAGAGCAAGTATTTGTGAAGTAAGTTCAGTTTTACTTTTACATTTTCCATTAACGCAAGTGACTTTTATCAATGTGTACCATAATTTTGTTTCAGGCACATTTTAAAGAAAATTAATTTGAATCTGAAAGAATTGACAATAAGAAATTAATTAAAATGGAACTCCATTCCCACCTTTACAGCAACACATTTTTACAGCCCTCCTCCAAGAAAAGCAAGAATACGTACTGTTTTTTAGCTGAATCTTATCCTTCTGTAAACCCTACTATACAATCACGTGCCAGACATTTAAGTGACTGTGGTCGCTAAGTATGAAATACGAATTATGTAAAGGGTATATTATAATAAAAATTATTTTATAGGTTTCGAAACTGAGGAAGTCTGAGATTTGAGTAGTGCTGAAAATGAGGAATACATTAGCAATTTACAGTTTCGTGGCAGCAGTAAAAGCATTGCAATGCGTGTCCTTGCGAAAATGACTGTACAGTCAGATGTATTATATTAAAGTGTTATGTTCAAGAGTAAAACGTTTACAAACAATTTGCATGTTTCTGTTTAATATAAATAATAGTCATTTACTTAAATTCATTTCTTAAGATCTATTATCCCAAAAGATTTTTATTTTAAAGGAGCACCACTAATATCAAATAATTGTGACATAAAAATCCTTGAAAGTAGAATTAGGTAGGTAAATATATTGTACTTGCTTGTATACAACTTAAAATCAGTAAACAGATCTAAACTTCAAACGTAAAAGAATTAGTACTAAAAGCTGTAGGTTATGAAATGCTAATTGTTAAAGAAACTAAGTAGTATTATACTACAGCTTCTTTTTCCCTTGTGTAGTGTAACTCTTCTAATATTATTGTTGATGTGCATATTTGCTTTAAAACATGAAAAATACACTATAATTGAAAACGTCGCGTCACCTTGACATTTTAAGTTTCCCGCCTTTTTCTCGGAGCAAATATGGCGGGTTTGCGGTACTCTATTAATATAGGGACTCTATTGATGTTTACAATAAAAGAACTCGTTAAAATGCAAGTAAGAGTAGTGATGGCTGTTTATCTGAGATTATGACTGTGCATTAAATATACATACATGCTACAGTTAAAAGCATTTAGCAGTTTACTTTTATTATAGACGTGGCAGTCTCAAATATTACTAGAGGAAATACATTACTAATCAAGTGGACGTTTATTACTTTCACAAAGACGGGACAAGTGACTGTGAATGGTAAGCTTAATACTTCCACAGCAGCGACATCAAGCAAAAATTGCAACATGGATAGTGCTAAAAATATTGATAAATTGCATATCAAACAAGAAATCCTCGAAAACATTGAAATACATCCAGAAATAAAAATTGAGCAAGATGAAATCAATATAAAAAATGAATATAAGACATCAAACAAAGGTAAGTCAAGTACTTATTAATATCCATGCAAAATATTGCAATATGGTGTATTTTTGCAGATGAAAGCGTAAATCAAATTATTGTAAAAAGGCCCATCAGCTCTCGTATTAAGGAAAAACGTTATGGTTGTTCTGTTTGTGACTACAGAGCGCCTCGCAAACATGATCTAGTTGCACATAAGAGGTCTCATACGGGAGAAAAACCGTATAGTTGTTCTTTTTGTGATTATAAAGCAGCATTGAAGAATAATTTAGTTAGACATATAAAAAATCATACAGGAGAAAAACCTTATAGTTGTTCTAGTTGTGACTACAGAACAGCATCAAAAGGTCAGTTAGTTGCACATATGAGATCTCACACGGGAGAAAAACCTTATAGTTGCTCTGTTTGTACCTATAGAACAACATACAAACACGATTTAGTTTTACACATAAGGTCTCATACAGGGGAAAAACCTTATACTTGTTCTTTTTGTGACTACAAAGCAACTTTAAAGACTAATTTAGTTAGACATATGAAAATTCATACAGGAGAAAAACCGTATATTTGCTCTACTTGTGACTACAAAGCAGCATCAAACAATCTTTTAGTTGTACATGTGCGATCCCATACAGGAGAAAAACCTTTTAGTTGTTCTAGTTGTGACTACAGAACAGCATCAAAACGTCAGTTAGTTGCACATAAGAGATCTCATACGGGAGAAAAATCGTATAGTTGTTCTGTTTGTACCTATAGAGCAACACACAAACGCGATTTAGTTGTACATATAAGGTCTCATACAGGGGAAAAACCATATAGTTGTTCTTTTTGTGACTACAAAGCAACTGTAAAGACTAATTTAGTTAGACATATGAAAATTCATACAGGAGAAAAACCTCATAGTTGCTCTGTTTGCGGCTACAAAACAGCATTCAAGAGTAATTTAGTTGCACATGTGAAATCCCATATAGGAGAGAAACCTTATTGTTGCTCTGTTTGTGACTACAAAGCAGTATTAAAGACTAATTTAGTTATACATATGCGAACTCATACAGGGGAGAAATTGTACAGCTGTTCTTTTTGTGACTACAAAGCAGCTGTCAAGAGTAGTGTAGTTAGACATATGCAGTCTCATTCTGAGGAAAATATTATCATTGTTCCATCTGTACATAAAACCCGTCCAAAAACAGGAGAAAAGCCTTATAGCTGTTCTAGTTGTGACTACAAAGCAGCACGGAAGAGTCATGTAGTTGGACATGTGAGATCACATACAGGAGAAAAACCTTATGGTTGCTCTGTTTGTAGCTACCAAGCGACACAGAAACACGTTTTAGTTGTACATATGAGGTCTCATACAGGAGAAAAACCTTATAGTTGTTCTGTTTGCGACTACAAGGCAGCGTTGAAGCACAATTTAATTAGACATATGAGAACTCATACTGGGGAAAAGCTATACAGTTGTTCTGTTTGTGGCTACAAAGCAACATTGAAGAAAACTGTAGTTAGACATATGAAAACTCATATAGGAGAAAAACCTTAAGATTTGCTCAGATTGTGACTACGAAGCAGCATAGAGAAGAGTCTTTTAGTTGAACATGGGAGATCTTATACAGGAGAAGAACTTTATAGTTACTGTGTTTGTGACTGCAAAGCAGTATTCAAGAATATTTAAGCTAGTCATATGCTCTCTCTTTTGGAGGAAATTATGATTGTTCCATCTATAAATAAAAACTACCCAAAAACGTGAATCTTATATTCTGTCTTTGTGTGATTACACAGCAACACATATAAACAGTTTAGTTGTGTGTATGAAGTCTCATATAGGAAAAACTACGGTTGTTTTTTCCTGTGAATTTGAAACTGGTGTCAGAAGTCTACTGTTTGTACATCTGAGGTGGTTTACATGTACGTATGGGAGTGTGATTATTAAATGAAACCTGACACAGAAAAAATAGCTTTATTATTTCTGAATAACCAGCATTTGTTTGAGATAGTATAAGAAAGTATTGGAACAATAACAACTAATAACATCTGATTATTGTTACGCCATTAGCAATTTAAGATTGATTTTTCTAAAATTTCTAATTATTTTGGAAACTGTTTGAAAGAAATTGTCAACACTTTGTTTACATAATGTTCATAGTTTTCTTATGACCTCAAAAGTTATCAATTCTTGCATATAAGATAATATCATTTTCTCTGTGTGAATTTTAGAATATGTAAGAAACTAAACTGTCAATTTTCTTTCAAATGTGGCATATTTATTAATCTGCGTTATTAAATTGGTTTGTATGGAGTTTTGCTACCTTATTTAGCCGGTAGCTGGTAACAGTTGTTTCAAATTGTGAATCCAATTTATTATGAAATACGCACTACAGATTGTAATAAAAATGTGTTCAACATTTACAGCAACAGGGATGAAACCTTAGAAAAAGTTGGACTTTGGGCAGCATTGCAGTTAGTCTTGGGGAACTTGTACACTCAGCTTCAAAATTCATTGTTTTATTCAGTTCAGTCACTGATAGAAGCTTGTTATTGTTTCATAATAAGTAACGAATTTGCTTTGATTTTGGTGTAAATTGATTTATTCAACTTCTGGTTTAAAATAATAACCTTAATGTGTTAAAACGCAATGTAAATGAATAGCTCTTTGGTCCCTCATTCATACTTTTTACCTGAGTGTACAAAATTAACATATAAACCAATACAACTTTGTTCACAGTCTAGTATTAGTGAGTATAGCTACGATGTACTACTGAAACAACCTGTGCCAAATTTCTTTGGTTTAGTGCCGTTTGCTGTATATAATTGTAGACTATTTTGAAATTGTAGCTTACCATGCAATTATCTAGCAACTTTCTAAATGTAATTTGTTTACATATGTTACATTAGAGACTATGTAATCTTCTAGTTCTGTAATATTATCTCATTCTTAAAAGTTTCACTAATTATTATTGTATCTCAAAAGTGTGTAAGGTAGAGTAAAAAATTACTATTAGATTTATAAGATAAGTATATTGAACGTAACAACTATCTCAACAGAAAATACGTACTTAATTAAGATATATGACACCTATATGAATTTTAATGCTAATTAATTAGCTAAGGTATTGCTAAAAAAATTTCTGGATAAATCATTCCATTCAGTGACTAGATAAATTTAATAAATACTTTTTAAAGTTGCTTGCTACATATTAAATCAACTTAAGGACATTCTTCTGAACATTATTGCATTCTTTTTTCTTTCTTCTTTTTCAGCCTCTATTCGTCCACTCCTGGACATAGGCCTTTCCCAATATCCTCCATTCATACCTATCCTGAGCCTTCTGATGCCAACTGTTACCAGCAATTTGTTTTATATCATCTACCCATTCTAGATGTGGTCTGCCTCTGCTCCTCTTGGTTTCTCTTGGACGCCAATATGCGACTTTTGTCGTTCAGCGGTCATCCTTGTGTCTTGCAATATGTCCCGCCCATTGCCATTTCAGTCCGGCTACTCTCTCGATTATGTCGGTTATTTGTGTTCGCCTTCTAATGTCCTCGTTCTTGATTCTGTCCTTTAACGAGACACCGAGCATTGCTCTTTCCATAGCCCTCTGCATCACTCTTAATTTAGTGACATTTTTCATCGTTAGGGCAACTGTTTCGAGTCCATACGTAGCTATCGGTAAAATGCATGCATCGAAGACCTTACGTTTCAAATTGATAGGAATGGTGTTGTTCCTGAGTATGTGTGACAATTTACCGAATGCTGCCCATGAAAGTCTTACTCGTCTTCTAATTTCTTCATATTTATTTTCCTTTCGGAGTGTTACAGTGTGTCCTAGGTAGTTGTAATCAGCGACATTTTCTATATTTTGGTTGTCTACAGCTATCTGTGTATTGTCCAGGCTCATTATTTTTGTTTTAGTGTAATTCATTTGTAATCCCACCTGTTTTGCCCCATTGTTAAGTTCTTGTAACATCGATCTGATCTCGTCTATGTCTTCTGATATTAGCACGATAGCTATCGTCTGCAAACCGAAGATGGTTTAGGTATGTTCCGTCGATTTTAATACCTTTATCTTCCCAAGAAAGCTTTTTAAAAACATCATCAAGGGCTAGAGTAAACAGTTTAGGTGATTTAGTATCTCCTTGACGTACTCCTCTTTCCACTTTGATCTTATTTGTTTTGTTTCATCTATTTTTACGTGTAAAGTAGCATTCTTGTAGATGTTTTCAATGACTGAAGTATATCTGGAGTCAATTCGGGCACTGTTCATAGATTTTAAGATATGCCAAATCTCGACTGTATCAAATGCTTTTTGAAAGTCAATAAAAGCGAAATGAATATTAATATTGTACTCCGTTGTTTTTTCTATAAGACTTCTAATTGTTTGCAGGTGGTCGATCGTGCTAAAACCTCTTCGAAAGCCGGCCTGTTCTACAGGTTGATAGAAATCGAATTTAGGAGTTAGACGGTTGGTTATGATTTTCGTCATTCGGACCTATCCAGCGAAGTCTTTGAGATTTGACGAAGAGTACTATGTCAGGGTTTTTAATTAGGTCATCTAGTGCTGAACTCGTTCTCCTTCAATAAATTCCGTCTACTAATTCAATACCACCATTAATGTTTCTCAAGATTCTGATTTTGTTGATTTATTTTTATTGCCCAAGTTTCACATGCGGATGTCATGCCCGGTTATATAATGGTCCGATAAATTCGCCAGATTGAGATAGGATATTAGAATGAATCAGATTTTTATCCATGTAGTAACTTCTGTTTCCTACTTGTATTCTCCTAGCTATCTCTTCATCTATGCTGTTTCTTGAATTAAGTTGGGTGCCTGCAAAATGCTGCCATCGCGACTTTACAGGCACCTTGTTTTTTAATAGATACATCCTTCATTAATCACTAATATTAATTTTTAGGATGTTCCCCAAGAGGAAATAAAACGTACGCGGCTCGCTTACAATTAGCCTTTATTGGGGCTCACCGGATTACAGGGTTCGCTCCTACGTCGCTCACCCTGCAAGTAGGTATCCGGCTCGCCCATAAAGGCTAATTTACTAAGCTTGCCACGTAAATAACTATTATTATAATTTTTACCCTTTCCCTAAAACTGACATTATATTGACAGACATCACCGTGCGCCCTTTGTCAGCCCACACGAGCTCTTTTGATCTATAACAACGAAATTTTATTACTATTCAGAATCAGTTTAATGTAGGTATTTTTTAATAATCCTTATTAACTCTAAATACAAACCTAATTTTATCGTAATATTACAATATACAGTGTGTCCGCGGATTGAGTTCACATAAGGTGCAAATGACAAAACATTTTCGAGTTAAATGTTAATATTCTAGTAATCGCCCCTGCTTGTTCTCAAACCAAGATTTTGAGAAAATCAATTAAATTAATTAATATACAGGGTGTTTTTAGAATAGATTTTTAAAAAATGGACAAGGGTAAACTACCTTTATTAGAAGATATAACAACAAGAGTATTAAGAAAAGTTGTTTAGAATTAAGAGTGATGGCAGACTCAATTTTCAGACCAATCTACCTACTTTGATTTTTAAACTATTTTTGGATTTTGTATACCGACATACCTTTTATCGTAGCTGCAGGAGGCACTCCATTATTTTTTTAACATCTTAGTTCATGAAGCAGTTAGAGTGCCTCCTACAGCCACGATAAAAAGTATGTTGGTATAATAATAATAATAATAATGGTGAGGCACTAACACCCCATGAAGGAGCTTGGCTTGCAAGGCGGAAGATCAGAGCTTCCGAATCCTCGCTCTCACACCCGGCTGTCGCGTGTCAAATTCATGACACGTGGTGATGTGGTGAGCATCACGCATTAGACAACCGCATTATTACTCATTGTTCTTTGGAACGCAGATCCCCAATTATTTAAAGCGACTGGGTAGGCCGCCCGCCAGGCATCGATTCTGGGATTTGAACTCCAGACTTCCGCACCGCAGTCCAATGCTCTATCCACTGAGCTACGGTGGTGATTATTGGTATAAAAAACAAAAAATCATGTTAAAAATAAAAGTAGGCCGATTTGTCTGAAAATTCAAAGTCTGCCATTACTCGCAATTCTAAACATCTTTTCTTAATACTTTGTTTTGTTATCTCTTCTAATAAAGGTAGTTTACTCTTGGCCATTTTATAAAAATCGATTCTAAAAACACCCTATATATTAATTAATTTGATTGATTTTCTCAAAATCTTGGTTTGAGAACAAGCAGGAGCGATTTCTAGAATATTAACATCTAACTCGTATTTTTTTTGTCATTTACACCTTGTGTGAAGTCAATCCGCGGACACACTGTAGATTCAAAAAATATCATAATCCAATAAACTTTAAAATTATCTACTACGGTACTGTCAGGCAGAAATTAGACATTTTACTTCCATAAATAATCGTCTTAATCCGGCTCTGACTCTTCCCCTCTGTCCGACGGAGAAAACAACGCTTCTGCCTCGCTTCCTCGCAGACCGCGACATCATAGGAGCCGCTGAGAGTGTTCTAGCTGTATGTGTGTAAGCTGTGCTTATACTCTTGTTTCGATAGCCGCACATACTTAGTTTTATTTTCATTCATTCCTAATCCCATTTCGGCTGCAGCCATTTTGGTAGTCACCAATTAAATGTTATGCAAGTTTAATTAGCCAGTTGTATAGTACACATGATAGGCTACTATTTTATATGGAACGCTCGGTATGGAAATACCACAATAGTTATTACACACTCTTCGCTCATCTTTTTTAAATATACGAATAATTAGTTACACTTAAATTTCATTCTTCGGACATTTTTTCTTTCTAAATCAGGTTTATATGGTGATGTATTTGCTTTTTTAACATAAACCTCCATACTTCCCATATCTTGGTCTTTGAGCCTCATTGTAATGTTTTTGCACATTTCTAACAATGATTGCATATTTCTCTCTCGTTTATCTGTCTTGTAACTGTTCTACTTATATTCCATTTTGCTGACTCCTGTCCATTATCATTTGGGATTACTTCAATTGTTTTCCGCATCTATGTAACAACTAGAAAGTGATCTAAATCACAATTTGGTCCTCTATAAGTACGTACATCTTGTGTCCCAGCTGCTCTTCATGTATTTATCAAAATATGATCAGTTCGGTTAACATCCTTTCTGGATTCTGGATTCAATATGGAGGGTGAGTTACCTCACACGCAATTATGACTCATTAAGTGGGCCCATTGTAGGAATGTGCGGCACGATCCGATATTTTGAAGTACCGGTACTTTGTCTTTAGATACCGGATATTTTGTACCGGTATTTCAGTAAGTGATACAATACGATACGATTTATTTTTGGTCAGTATCAGCAGGACCGATCCAAGGTTTTTGCAGCTTGGGTTCCTGTAACTCATCTTTTGACCATTAATTTTTTTTTTAATTTTTAATATAAAATTAATGAAACAATCTCAATGAGGTTGTTTGATATTTATTTTTATATTTAGTGTTTTGCGGCACAGCACTTTCATACATTTTTTAATACGATAACTTACGCCGGGTACCACTCGCGTAGGATGATACCCATTTATTTTAACTTGCACACTTGTATACCTGTTAAGAATCAAGCGAATACTTCAATTACTACTACTGCTAATGATTCACTTTTCTATAACTTTATAAGCAAATGCACTTGCAAAATTCATATCATAAATGAGGAAAATCCCAGCCACAACTTTCCACACAGACACATAACCACTTAATTAAAATATTCGCCGAGCAGGTTCTACTTTATTATTTTGGTTGGATTTGTCGCTGATTTACGAAGTTATTATTTCTTTTTGTAGGTCTTGTAGTCAATTATTTTAAATTGTACACTCATACGAAAATGCCTTTAGTTTAAAATTTGGTGCGCATGACTTCACCAGCCAATGGAAAGAATATCCAGATTTTCTATACGTACTTCACTGCCAAGAGGCATGCCTAATCCTAATACCACAGACCAAAAGAGAATACGACCTCGGTAATTGCGGTGGATAGAAGATTGCGATAGGATAACTGGATCAAATCCAAGAAAGCGTAACTGGTTTGTTTTTGGAACATTCATAAATAATTTAATATACTATTTAAGGTATCACCAGAGTATATTTACATAATGTGTACGAAAAAGCATTTAGGTTATCGTCCCAAACATCCATAGAATGTACTTTACGGAAACAGTCGATTGGGGTCAAAGATGGGTCGTTATTTCAATAATATCATTTCGTAACGTTTTACGACAATGTTACGTTTTGTTATTTGTTCAGCAACTAACGTGTTACTGTGTTGACAAGTTGTAGCTTTCGGTGGACAGTTTTTCGTTTATAAAAATTAAAAATCTTATAGTTAGTTATAACCATAACGTTTAGCTTACAAACAGCTATCGTATAACTTTTTGATTTCGGAGTAAAAGTAGTCCCAAATCATATAAGTCTGTCTTGAACTCATTTCTACAACTAAATTTCTAGCCGCAATATACGCACTCAATACTATAAAAATGTATACTAAAAATTGTTACACTATAAATTGCTCATTAAGACCCCATGGGATGCTCGTAGCAGTGTTCGCCCCTGCACGTACCCCACAGCCCAAATGCTTCCGCCAGAACTCAGTCGCGAGGGGGGTTCACAGGTTTAGGGTGCGGTTCGGGGCGAAATGCCACGACGGGGTGTCGATATTGGGTTATTAGAACAAAGTTAAGGGGCGCCACGACCTTTGGAAGATGTTAAGATTGATTAATAACTGACGACCGGTCAAAAGTCGAAAACCAATCGCAGTGGCGTTGCGTTGTACTCCAAGGGGTGTTCCCACGGCACTTGATTTTACACCTACCTTTTTGGTGTCCTTTCTCCAGTTGCTTAGGCCCTTTACAAAGGAATACATACACAACGCCGCAAGAAACTCAATTCTTGTCAGTCACAATAATACACATATAATTGAAATGAAAAGCAATACGAAAATTAAAAATGGGTAATCTATTACCATACTAGTTACAGGCCCGAAGTGTTCAGGTAGCAAATGCTACAAATTGGGGTTAGTAAACAAACACAACACAATAAGGGCTGAAGGCCAATGGAGCGGCACGTCCACTAAAAGTAATGGTCACCTAGGTCCCGGAATACGTTTATTTAATTCGCCAAATGGCTCACTACCATTCCCGGAGCCAGGCTCCCATAAACTTATGCTGAAGGCTTATATTTGCAATGCTTGAAAGTAAATAACGGGTCGGCAATTAGGCCACGGCCCACAAATAACATATACGACAACTTGAGAGTTCCGGAGCTTCCCACGCCACTGTATTATACGCAATTCACTGTTTATACATGCTAGTACAATAACTTACGTCATCGCTAGGGCTCCAAGCAACTGAGTTGTTGAAGTGCTGATGCCGGGAGATCTCGACCTCTCGACCTCTCGTACAGAAGAGGGTTGCGATAACAGCTTAGATGCGGCAGGGGTTGAAAGGCAGATAGGGACGGTTGACCAGCTTACTCGGGGGATTGTGGCAGTAAGATCCTTCGGAGAAGTAGCAGGGTGGAGCCAAACGATAACTCACAACTGCTCACCCTGTATATTGATGCTTTGTGTTCGTTCCTGTCGCAAATCCGCTAACATGAGCGAGGAGATGCACACACCGATACTTGAAACTTTAAGGGACGAAAAGCACTTGTAACTGCACACAATTCCGAGGGTACAACACGCCCCTAAGAACTAAAGGGGTTGTTCTTTGCGATCTAGGACAACTCGACGCGGCCAACTCGACGCGGAAAACTCGACGCGGCCAACTCGACGCGAACCCAACTCGATCCGAGCCTAACTCGACGCCACGAATTATTAGTACAGTATGTTGGATGATAAAAAAGCATAACGATCATTAATTTTTACGTAAATATAAACAAAAAATTACCGGATCTAGGAAAGACAAGTTACCGAAGGTAAAGTTTATCGAAAATTATGGTATAAATAGCATGTGTAGGAATAATTGAAATAATCTGCCTTTTAATGTTTAATATAGCTATACCGCGTGGCTAGTCATACCTTTGAACATTGGCAATTTACATGGCTTATCACAGTTATGCATATTCCTGCTCACCAATTTTATGGAAAAAAATGATAGTGCTACTAAATTAAAGAGAATAATTTTCTGCATCGTTTAGTATTAAATATTTATTGGATAATGTTAATTGTGGATAAAAATATAAATTTTAAAATTTAAATATTTTCCTCACTTATATTATAAAAAAATTAAACACTGTGCATATAATTGTAAATATGTTTTGACTTTAAGAAGTGTGAAAAAAAATCTGATTTGTTAAATGTTTAACAAATCGTAAAAGCATATATTTGTAAACACTGTACATATATCATTGCAAATATATTTTGTGACTGCAAACAACAATTTAAAAAAATTCTTATTTGTTAAATGTTTAACAAAACAAAAAAATTTCAACTGTACATATTATTGTAAATACTTTTTGTGACTATAAGCTGCTGCATTGCGGCCGCTTTAATATATCACTTGAATTAGTTGTGATTTTATACAAATCATTTTTTGTAATATTTAAAGAGATTAGCAGTAGTTAAACATCGCCCTTCCAATAAATTGTGATTCAGTAAAAAGAATACACTTACACATACTATCCATACCATAATTTTTGATAAACTTTCCTTCTGGTAAATTTTCCCTCGGTAAATTGTCTTTGCTAGATCCGGTTATTTATTTGTTTTTTTAGGTAAAAATTAATTACCGTTATGCTTTATTTTTTTCTTCCAAAATACTGTACTAATAATTCATGCCGTCGAGTTGTCCCGCGTCGAGTTGGGCTCGGATCGAGTTGGGTCCGCGTCGAGTTGGCCGCGTCGAGTTGTCCGTATGCGGTTCTTTGTTCTTAAGTTAACTTGCACATCCGTGCGATAGCGAAGCTTAAATTGGACTCTCCTCGGGGTGGGGGGGGGGAGACGCGCTTTACGCAGCGTTAATTTGATAATTGCGTCATGCGTAAAAGTTTCCATGGTTGGGCATCTCACTCAGGTGCACACACAATTTATTGCCACACCCAAAACGTAAGCGCAATAAAGCGCGGGGCTTCCCCGTGCATATCGTTCGCCTGACCGGCGCCAAAATCTGATATACACGGCTTCGCCTTTTAACTTGAGGACTGAACGCAAACTCCATCTGCAAGCGATTTGTTAAGTCACTTAGCGGGATTTCTCTGATGAGATAATGCGTTACAGCGTTCGCCTCGGTATTGAAGCAAATGCCTTATTTAGGGTACTTTATGCGACAGATGTCGGTACCTGGCCTGTAAGTACGTCAAACCGTTAGATAATTAGGGAAATATGCCCGATGGCCTAAATTATACTGCGATACGCGGGAGCGGAATGCGGAATTGAAGATAGATTTTTAGGGGGAATCGGAAGTCTTAACAAAATCTTTGTATTTAGTGAGTGAATACCTAGTGAATACGGTAATAAATATTAGGCTAGCTGCAGCCGTTTAGAGAATCGATAAATAATATGCTCGTGCTGAAATATACAATAAATAGAACAAAAATGCAGACGCCACGGTGAGCGATGTTCGGAGATTTCAGGACGTTTATTAGCATCAGCGATAACAGCATCACTGGGCAGCAGTCACCGAAGGCTCACACTACGCTGTGTGTGTGGGAATTATACAGTGAACTCAATCACAACTGGAAGGATCCCTAAATGCTTTGAAAGTGAACCAACTTGATGTTTAGGCAACCTGCAAGTGTGTAGTATTTCCCTCTCTGTTTAGCATATTGAATAAATGGCAGAAATGAGCAAATTTGAAGGTTTTATTTTTTATTTCCTATTCTATCTTTTTTTTAAATGATTTAATAAAATTTATACAGGTTATTTGATTCATCTTTAATCTTTTAAGAGGTAAAAGAATGATATAACTGTTTCTAGCATTTGTTGAATATTTAATAAAATTCTGAATAGGTGACCATACAAATTTAACAGTCACTAAAATTTTTTAAAACCCTTATTCGACAGCTTTAGTTTAGTATTCTAACCATATCCTTGAGCTTCCTCCATTTAGTCTGCTCACCTTTTTGTTAACATTTCATTTTATTTCACCAAGCGAATTTTGTATTAACATATAGTGCTTCGTCTCGTCGAAACGAGACCGAGACTGGGGTAGTCTCGGTCTCGACAAGTCGAGACCTATAGTGCTCTCGATCTCGATCTCGGTTCAAATGCCAAGTCTCAGTCTCGGTCTCGGTCTCGAAAAATTTTGTAGGTCTCGGTCTCGGTCTCGGTATCGACGAGAGTCTTAACAAATTTTAATATGCAAAGTAAAATTTGATGTTACAACATTCGACCTTGCTTCGTATACCTATGTAGATGACGTTCTACGAATCGCAAATCTTAAAATAGAACATATTGTGTGCGAATGAGGTGATTTATTAGTCCTTACTTCCCCTAATTCGATTTTTAAATTAAGTCAGTGCAGCATTTTTAATGTATATCTCGCGCCTGCGAATATTTGCTCTCGGTATGCAAATAGTACACATAACTGCCTTTTTCCGTATAACTTAGAATAAGTAATTTTTTTAAGAATAAAATGTAAAAAAAATTGAGACTCTCAACGAGACCGAGACCGCTCAAGTCTCGATCTCGGTCTCGAAAATTTTAACAAGTCTCGTTCTCGGTCTCGTCTCGAATTTCGAGACGAGACCGAGACCAGTCTCGTGGAACCGAAGCACTATTAACATATGTAGTGATACCACTAGCCTAGATCTAGAAGTCTAGTTGTCAAGCAGTACTCACATTTTCTAGTTAAAACTGAACCCATTTGTATTTACTAAAAGACGTAAATAAAATACAATTTACAATTGAATGTTCTGTGTTAGTCTCCAATCATTTCGCATACACACAGTATCATTACATGGTGGCAGCGGTGGGATCCAAAAACTAGAGAAAATCCGAGATTTGTAAGTGTACTAGTGTGACATATGATGACATTGACTTTCAAGGAAAAGTCAAAACTGAAATCTGAACTCGTAAAGTGACAAAGTGCCTGTGACCGACGAACAATGTCTTCATTCACTGTGACCTGACCCATTCACATTTTCAAATCCAGCAGAGTGGCCAAGGTGGAAAAACAGATTTGAGAGGTTCCGTGCAGCTTCCGGTCTTTCTGCCAAGGATGAAAAGGACCAAGTTCACACTCTGGTTTACCTCATGGCGGAGCAAGCAGAGGACATATTCACTTCTTTCTAGCTTGACGCCGCCACGGCTAAAAAGTATGACGAAGTAGTGAAAAAGTTTGATGAACATTTCGTTGTCAAGAAAAATGTCATTTACGAGTGTGCGAGATTTAATTCGCGAGTTCAGATGCCGGGTGAGACAGTTTCATGCTTCATTAAAGATTTGCACCGTTTGGCAGAATACTGTGAATACGGTAATCTTCGAGAAGACCTCATCCGTGACCGCATTGTTGTGGGAGTGGCCAATCGACGCTTGTCTAAGAAACTTCAGCTTGAAGCTAAATTGACGCTACTCACCGCCACTACTTCTGCACGTCAACATAAGGCTGTAAAAACGCAGCTCTATGAACTCCAGACTCAAAATCAGCAAACTGTGAGCCGTGTGCAAAATAAGGGTCAAAGAAAGTCACCAAATCAAAATCAGAGTTCCACAAAGCTAAACACTGCGTCACTGGGAACTGTAACAGACAAAGCAGTAACAAGCAAGAGGTGGACGGCGGAAATTCTTGTCGACTAAATTCCAATCTCCTTCAATTTGGATCCAGGGGCACGTGACTGTAATTCCTTACTTCCACTATTCAAAATACTTGAAGAGGAGATTCAACGAGCTAGAGGAACCCAACAGCCGACTCAGTGGACCAGATGGCGGAAAGTTAAATACAGTTGGTAAGTTAACTGCAATTCTGTCCCATCGCAAGTCAAAAATTCAGTCCGCTATTTACATTGTGAAGGGTCTTGACCGACCGTTACTGGGAGTAAATGAGTGCGAGGACTTGAATTTAGTTAAACGACTGGACGAAGTTCAGACTCAGTGCACAAAACTTAATCTAGTGAAGGAATTCAGCAAAGTTTTCAAAGGATTTGGAACTTTCGACACCATACAAAATAAAACTTGAAAGTGACGTGAAACCGTATGCTGTTTACGCACCAAGGGGAGTTCCACTTCTACTACTGGACAAATTAAAAGAAAAGTTGGACAGTATGGTAAAGTTGGGAGTGATCGAGCCAGTACACGAACCAACAGAGTGGTGTGCGTCTTTGGTTATTGCTCCAAAACTGAATAATGATATTCGAGTGTGTGTTGTTTTAACAAAATTAAATTTGCGCGTGAAACGTGAGCGACACATCATGCCACTGCTGGAGTCAACACTGAGAAAATTAAAGGGAGCCAAATTCTTCTCAAAACTGGATGCAACTTCTGGATTTTGGCAAGTACCTCTTACCCCTAACTCATGCAAATACACAACACTCATCACACCCTTTGGTAGATTCGTGTTCAAACGCCTTCCGTTTGGAATTACGTCAGCCCTGAGCACTTTCAAAGAAAAATGAACAATCTCCTCAAAGACATTGCTGGTGTGGTGGTGTACATACAGATGACGTTCTAGTGTTCGCTTCAAACAGTGAAGGAACATGACGAAATTCTAAGACAAGTTCTGCAAAGACTGAAAGATGCAAATGTGACTCTAAATCCATCCAAGTGTGAGTTCGGAGTCACCAAAGTTAAATTTTTGGGACACATTGTTGACGAATCCGGAATTCGTCCCGATCCAGAGAAAATCAAGGCGATTGTGGACATGGGCCCACCGAAAGAGGTTTCAGAAGTACGTCGTTTCATAGGAATGGCGGGCTATGTTGGAAGATTCGTGCCTCATCTTTCGGAAAAGGTTCAACCTCTGTACGAGCTAATGAAACATGACCGACAGTTTTATTGGGGAGCAGAACAAGAAAGAGCATTCGCGGAAATCAAAGGAATTCTGACGATCGAACCAGTGCTAGGAATTTTTGATGCGAACAAACAATCATTCAGACTGATGCATCATGCTACGGATTGCGAGCTGCTCTCATCCAGATTGATGTTCAAGGTCACCGTCGGGTCATCTACGCATCACGCACGATGACCGACTCCGAAAAACGCTATGCTCAGATCGAAAGAGAAGCACTAGAAATAACATGGGGATGTGAGTGAGTTCAAGAGTTCATCACGGGGCTGAAATTCTTGATCGAAACTGATGCATCAATCCCTAATCCAAATCTTTACAAAAAAGAGTTTGGATGACCTCTCACCACGACTCCAACGCTTCAGAATGAGGATGATGCGATTTTCATTTGACATCACCCACGTTCCAGGCAAAGATCTGATTCTTGCCGACGCATTGTCCAGGAATCCTCTGGCGGAAACAGCAGCAGCAGAAGAAATGCAAGAAGACAAAGAAGTGTACGTGTCGTTCGTCACCAGCTCACTCCCGGCTTCTCCGTCAAAGTTGGACGAAATAAGAAAATTACAAGCCTGCGATCCGGTGATTCGGAACATCAGAAAATACATTTCTGGAGAATGGCCTCCGAAAAAGTTCTTAACACCACCAGAGAAACAGTTTTTCGACGTGTGTGACGAATTAACGGAACAGGAGGATTTTGAATAATAATTCCTCCAACACTGCAACGTGACACTCTAGAACGGATTCATGAGGGACACCTGGCCATCACAAAGTGCACGCTGAGAGGCAGAATTTCAGTGTGGTGGCCTGGACTATCAGTGGAAATTGAACAACTAGTGTGTGGAATGCAACAAGGCCCAGCCTTACCGACACGAACCGCTAATTCCAACGGAATTTCCATCACGTCCTTGGCAAATGATTGCTATGGATTTATTCAAGTATGGAGGACGTTGGTACTTGAGTTGTTCGGACTTTTATTCAAGATACCCGGAATATGCGAAGTTGGAGACCCTGATCTCATGAGCAACAATCCAGCACCTCAAATCCATATTTGCCCGCCATGGAATTCCCGAAATCGTCCGCAGTGATAATGGAAAACAGTTGGAACCAACCAGAACATCCGAATATCAACAGTTTGGTCGGGATTGCCGGTTCAAGCACGTTACATCAAGCCCTAAGTTTTCCCAAAGCAACTGATTCGCTGGCAAATTACTGAAACGGATTCTGAAGAAGAATCTGGACCCGTACAAAGCTATTCTTGAGTACCGATCAACTCCTCTCTCTAACGGGTTTAGTCCAGCAGAACTTCTCATGGGCAGGAAGCTGAGAACAACTTTACCCATCATCCCTGTTCAACTTCTACCGAAACTGGTGCAACGAGGTGACATCGAAGGGCATAAAGAGAAAAGAATTCGGTCTGAGAAGGACTATTACAAATGTCGTCATGGTGTTCAAGATAAAAACTTTAATACAGGTGAAGTGGTTAGGATTAAAGATGAAAAGACT
The DNA here is from genome assembly GCA_940337035.1 of Agriotes lineatus. Classification (NCBI taxonomy): domain Eukaryota; kingdom Metazoa; phylum Arthropoda; class Insecta; order Coleoptera; family Elateridae; genus Agriotes; species Agriotes lineatus. The sequence continues at coordinate 63,892 of CALNHX010001853.1, read as the reverse complement.
TACACCCGTATTCATAGTCGTTCGCCAGCGACTCGCCGGCGAAACGCCGGAGTTTTGCCACGCCCTTTACGAGAATTAACATTGCATAGTCGCTCGCGCATGCAGCGCGTCGCCAGCGCTCCGCCGAAAACCATAGTAACGCGCATCCTTGGTTTTACCGGCGAGCGACTATGCAAGGTTAATTCTCGTAAGGGGCGTGGCAAAACTCCGGCGTTTCGCCGGCGACTAGCTGGCGAGTCGCTGGCGAACGACTATGAATACGGGTGTTAGGGTACTGTGAAAGATAACGTTGCTCCGAGATCCTTTATTGTCGAAACTGACCGTGGAGTGCTCTGAAGAAACTCTCATCACCTCCAAAAAGCAAACCGTGACGAAATTCCGGAAGTTGAAGTTGATCCGGATATAACAAAAGACGATTCGGACAATCGAGGCTTAGTGACACTTGAAGTTCCAGAAACTTTAAAAACTCAGCCTCCTACTACTAGAAAATCAGCATCAAGTGCCAAACCTGGTGGCCCAAGTGTGACAATACAAGTGCAAATTAGAAGTGGACGAGTGGTCAAACCACCTAAACGCTACGTACAGGACTGAAAGTCGTGTTCTGTTACGGTTCAAAAGTCGTTTTTCAGCTGTTTATCTAATTATTTGCCCTAATCTTGGCTAAAATTAACTGTTGCCATATCTTCCTTCAAGTTTAATTTTTCTTACAGCAATACTGAGCATTTAGATCTCCTGAAAACTACATTTCAATCTAAGTAAGCCATTTGATAAGAATTACAGGCCTGAAAGCCCCTGGTGTGTAGGCTTTACTTTATGCATATTGAGTTATTATTATCTGACTCCTTCCAAAAATTTGATTTTTGGTTATCAGGTTTTGGAAACCATCTTGGCATTCGCCATTTTTGTGCTGTTAAAGTGAGGTGTCTCGAAAATTCACGTCTTGGAGACGTAACTTTATTGGATTTATTCGAGCACATCTTGCGTAGGAGGTTGCTTTTGTTGTGTTATGGATTCCCCGGCTGGTTTGGAATAGGCCCCGGGAATGTTATTTGCGGTGATCTCCTAGCCCAAACTTCGTTTGGGGATTTGGCTTTAGCAAGCACATGTTTCCACTTCTTTGGCGAAGCGCAGCCGTAAAGATCTAAAACGGGTATGTGGTTTTTCTAAGCTTATTCAGTTCGATTCTATGGCTACTTGCCCTTTTAGCTATTTCCCCTGGGAGCATACCTACAGTATTACCGTGTGGCTACGTAACTGCAGTACCCCCTTCGCTTGGCAACGTGTCAGCAGCCCTACCTACTTGGTGGCGAATCGAGCAATGCTCCGCTCTTCGAATCTGAGCCGCACGACGGGATAGCACCGGCGATTGCCTGTTAAACCTCCTGCGACAGCTACTCGGTGGTCGCTTGCTTCTTGACCTCCGCATTGCCCTTCAGCCCCTGCTTACGGTCACTACAGCCGAAGAGGAGCCCATCGCAAAGGTCTGTCAGATTATTATTTCCGTTTCGAACTCCCGAATCTCCAGCTCCTGGAGACAATTGCGTGACGGTGCTGCAATGTGCTCGATAAACTTATGATTGCTTTTAACGTGTATTCTTAAGCGGTAAACTCACCTGTGGAATAAGTTTGATTCTGCTATTGCAAACTATATTTAGCGGTAGCTCTTTTTAATCAGCATCCAGCTAGTTAGGTTATACGTACGGAGATGCCTCCGATTTCGGACTAGATTTTATCGGTATTGTACTTTGCTTCCGATCTCGGACTAAATTTTAACGGTATTGTAATCTCGTTGTGAAGTCAAGTGCATGAAAGTATTCTTTCATTTTCAATCGTCACCTATTCCACCGTTGAATAATATTACCTATTTGCCCCCTGCCGTGCAAAAGAATTATTGGTAATGCTCGCACCACGACCGTTTTAATGCAGATTGCCTTGCATTATCGTGAATTCGCCCTTACGGAACCAAAACAAGATCTTGTAGGCCCGTGATAGCGTCGGAATAAATAAATTATTAATTGAATAAAAGTTAAGGCTTGCATACTGGGTGTTCGGTTGCATTCAACGTGCATTCTAAATTTTGCTTTCAGTCTTAACAGTTGTGTCGAAGCCACGATGCTTTTGAACTCTTTCTAAGTATTTATTCAGTAGTGCATTTGGCCAAGTTTAATGTTAATCTTGTATTCTTTTTTTAATACTACTATTTTGTAATATATACATACCGTTTATAATTATTTATTTAATTTGGGCTTGCTTGTCAACTACGCATTTATACCCATAAATGTAACTGGCAGTATTGTGGTTAGTTTAGCCTTATGCTTTATTTGGTATTATTAATCTGTGATATGATCTCCCTATTGAGATTTTGTGCGTGTATTTTAATTGTGTATTGTATTTCTGTTTGCCGCAATTATACTACCTTGACCTATTTGTTTGCGTGTATGGTTTGTGCCTTTGCCGTTACCTTTATATTTTCAGGTTTGGTTAGTAGCGCCTTCCGTAGTGTATCTTTTGGTTAGAAAAAGTGCTGGGTTACTAGCTACTTGGCGCTCATATTTTTTTTTTTTTGGCTAAAGCTTTTGAGTCTTTTGTTTTACCCACAACCAGCTCTGGCTGAGAAGCCGTTGGCCTTTGCTTACTTCTTTTTAGTCGCCGTAACGGTAACAGATCACTCAAATTTAGTAAAAATACATTTTAAATCAAATGTAGTGAAGATTATTCAATTATTCTATTGTTTGCATTTAATGATTGTTGTTCTTGAATTTACATTTCTTTGCTTAAAAGGGGGGATGTAGTGATACCACTAGCCTAGATCTAGAAGTCTAGTTGTCAAGCAGTACTCACATTCTCTAGTTCAAACTGAACCCATTTGTATTTACTAAAAGACGTAAATAAAACACAATTTACAATTGAATGTTCTGTGTTAGCCTCCAATCATTCCGCATACACACAGTAACATTACAACTTGCGACCCTTTTATACTCCAAACATATTTAAATTATTTAAACAGGGTTTATTTAATAATTTCTATTTACAAAAATCAGTTACAAAATTTTATTTTCAAATTTGTTATCTCAAGAAAAACAAAACTCCTTAACGATATTGCTTATTTTCTCTATCCAACACACTATAAAAACTTTATTTTGATTTCTACGCACTATGTGCAATAGTCTATCTCGAAAAAGTATTTGTCATCGTTTTCTTCCAATTTCATATTTAGATATTACATTAAGTTGGAATCCTTCTGTTTATCAATCAGCCTCACTTTATTAAATTATAAATTCTATTTTCTTTTTTTATTAAATGCATATTAATAATTTTCAATACCCAATTCACAACCAAATTGATCTTTATAATTTTGATTACTGTAATCTTTTAATACTATTTAATCCGATTTTTATACCCCTGTACCCATATCATAACAATATTAATTGCAAAATTCAAAATTTATTCATCTATTTATGGTAGTTTCTCATGGTAATACTTGTCACTTCGCTCATTGGACAACAAATACGACTGTTGAAAAAACACATTTTTCCACAACCGAGAGTAGAAATCAGTTTCTAGATTACAAAAATTGTGACAGAAATATCGAACAGTTTATCTATTGTACGAATAAATTCGACAGTTTTTAATTTTAAAGTCGAATAGTTTAGCACAAGCATTATTATTAACCTTCAAAATAAATAATTGTTCCGGACAGTATTTAAATTTTCATTGCTATAGCCACTTTTTGAAATTTCCATTGCTATAGCCACTTTTTGAAATTTTCTTAATGAGATGTTGCATAGCAGACACCTTTAAATTCATCCTCTTGACCTTTTGTTTTAAAGTTTTTACTTGTCTTTTCAAGCGGAAAAGTGTATCATCTATTGCCGCAGTCTGCGTTTCTTGGTCCCTGAGCAGTTTTGACCCTCTAGCAGATGCCGATGGCAAATTTATCGATTCTGGTGTAGTAACACCAAAATCAATACTCATAGGTTCTTCTTTAACCCTATCATCTGCCACCTGAAAAAAAAACAAAAAAACAATAATTTTTGGCATAACACAGAAGGTTATTTTTTAATAACTCACATCATGTCGAATTAATTTCCTGCGAGGTGTTGCCTTTTTTGATAGATGTTTTGGAAATGAAAAAATACTTGGCACAGCATCAAGTTTGAGTAATTTAGCATTACATCCTGGCCTAATTTGGTAATCCAACGATAAAAAATGTTCCCCGCAAAGCCTACTCGTCTTGGAAGGCAGCCAGTTCTCTCTTCTTATTGCTTTCACCCAAAGTTCCAGAATCTGTGGACGTTTGAATGGAAAACTAAAATAAACATATACTTAATTAATAATAAAATTTATTAAATACTTTTTTCACTTTTATAGGTTAAATACATTTTATGAGTATTTTAAATTTTAAAATATAATATTTTACAGATTTTAGGCTATAAAAAAACTGTAAACTCACGTATGAAAAGAAATTGGTTTTCTTGCATCCTGTACATTATTGCAACCATAAGCTACACAATTAAGCACCATGATTTTTCAGTTTTTAACCACAACAGTTGGACAATAGCTTTGGCACTATTTTGCTTCAATTTGCTTTAAACAAAATACACAAACTGCTTGATGTAAAAGTAATTCAATAACTAAAAACCTTTGCACTGATACAGGCAACTCACAATAACAAAAAATTTTAATAAATGGGATCCTACACGATCATTCCATCTCAGTCTGTTGCCCCTGACACAGTTTGCGTGCTTTGTGCACGCATTCGGTTCCTTACCAGTCAAGATCTCTTAACTTGCCTTACCAGTTATGTATAGAGTTCACTGGAATAATTTTAACATTATTATGTTGTACCGTATATTTCAGTAACTGAAGAGAATGAAAAGTTACTAGTGGGTAGCACTAATTCCCATCTCCACATGGGGTAGTTTATTGTGCAGCCTTGGCATCATTGCCGCTATCGACTCGTAAAGTCACTAATACACTGATCGTGACAGTGATACTGATATGCGGCAAAGTGTTATGTCAAGGGTGCGAGGTTAAGGGTGTAATTACAGATGACGAGTATTGATGTTTACAATAAAAGAACTCGTTAAAATGCAAGTAAGAGTAGTAAATAATTATTTTTTTCTTGTAAGTGATGGCTGTTTATCTGAGATTATGACTGTGCATTAAATAAATATGACTTGGCAATTTGTACTTATAGATGATTTCATACTGTGTGTAGTCTTAATACTACAGTTAAAAGCATTTAGCAGTTTACTTTTATTATAGACTTGGCAGTCTCAAATATTACTAAAGGTAATACGTCACTCATCAAGTGGACGTTTATTACTTTCACAAAGACAGGACAAGTGACTGTGAATGGTAAGCTTAATACTTCCACAGTAGCGACATCAAGCAAAAATTGCAACATGGATAGTGCTAAAAATATTGATAAATTGCATATCAAACAAGAAATCCTCGAAAACATTAATAATGATATACATCCAGAAATAAAAATTGAGCAGGGTGAAATCAATATAAAAAATGAATATAAGACATCAAACAAAGGTAAGTCAAGTAGTCAAGTACTTATTAAGATAAAAATATTGCATTATGTTGTATTTTTGCAGATAAAAGCGCAAATAAAATTATTGTAAAAAGGCCCATCAGCTCTCGTATTAAGGAAAAACGTTATGGTTGTTCTGTTTGTGACTACAGAGCACCTCGCAAACATGATTTAGTTGCACATATGAGGTCTCATACGGGAGAAAAACCGTATAGTTGTTCTTTTTGTGATTATCAAGCAGCATTGAAGAATAATTTAGTTAGACATATAAAAACTCATACAGGAGAAAAACCTTATAGCTGCTCTGCTTGTGACTACAAGGCAGCATCGAACAATCTTTTAGTTGTACATGTGCGATCTCATACAGGAGAAAAACCTTTTAGTTGTTCTAGTTGTGACTACAGAACAGCAGCAAAAGGTCATTTAGTTGCACATATGAGATCTCATACGGGAGAGAAACCATATAGTTGCTCTGTTTGCACCTATAGAGCAACACACAAACACGATTTAGTTGTACATATAAGGTCTCATACAGGGGATAAACCTTATAGTTGTTCTTTTTGTGACTACAAAGCAACTTTAAAGACTAATTTAGTTAGACATATGAAAATTCATACAGGAGAAAAACCGTATATTTGCTCTACCTGTGACTACAAAGCAGCATCAAACAGTCTTTTAGTGCTACATGTGAGATCTCATACAGGAGAGAAACCTTACAGCTGCTCTATGTGTGACTACAAAGCAGCAGGGAAGAGTTCTGTAGTTGCCCATATGAAGTCTCATACAGGAGAAAAACCTCATGGTTGCTCTGTTTGCGGCTACAAAACAGCATTCAAGAGTAATTTAGTTGCTCATGTGAAATCCCATATAGGAGAGAAACCTTATAGTTGCTCTGTTTGTGACTACAAAGCAGTATTAAAGACTAATTTAGTTATACATATGCGAACTCATACAGGGGAAAAATTGTACAGCTGTTCTTTTTGTGACTACAAAGCGGCAGTCAAGAGTAGTTTAGTTAAACATGTGCAGTCTCATTCTGAAGAAAATATGATTGTTCCTTCTGTACATAAAACGCGTCAAAAATCAGGAGAAAAGCTTTATAGCTGTTCTAGTTGTGATTACAAAACAGCATGGAAGAGTCATGTAGTTGGACATGTGAGATCACATACAGGAGAAAAACCTTACAGTTGCTCTTTTTGTAGCTACCAAGCAACACACAAACACGTTTTAGTTGTACATATGAGGTCTCATACAGGAGAAAAACCTTATAGTTGTTCTGTTTGCGACTACAAGGCAGCGTTGAAGCATAATTTAGTTAGACATATGAGAACTCATACTGGGGAAAAACCATACAGTTGTTCTGTGTGTGGCTACAAAGCAGCATTGACGAAAACTTTAGTTAGACATATGAAAACTCATACAGGAGAAAAACCTTAAGATTTGCTCAGCTTGTGACTATAAAGCAGCATAGAGGACAGTCTTTTAGTTGAACATGGGAGATCTTATACAGGAGAAGAACTTTATAGTTACTGTGTTTGTGACTACAAAGCAGTATTCAAGAATAGTTGAGCTAGACATATGCTCTCTCTTTTGGAGGAAAATATGATTGTTCCATCTGTAAATAAAATCTACCCAAAAACGTGAATCTTATATTGTGTTTTTTTGTGATTACACAACAGCAACACATATAAACAGTTTAGTTGTGTGTATGAAGCCACATATAGAAAAACTACCGTTGTTTGTTCCTGTGAATTTGAAACTGGTGTCAGATGTCTACTGTTTGTACATCTGAGGTGCTTTACATGTACGTATGGGAGTGTGATTATTAAATGAAACCTGAAACAGAAAAAAAATGTTTTATTATTTGTGAATAACCAGCATTTGCAAAAGTCTTTGAATTGGTTCTATTTCAACATATTTACTCAAATGTTAAAAACTACATATCTCCGTATCAGCATGGATTTGTAGAAAAACGTTCTACTATTACAAATTTGAGCTGTTTCACCCAGTTTGTTGCTGAAGCCTCAGATCAACAGGGTCAGGTGGACGTTGTTTACACACTCAAGGGCTTTTGACAGAATTGGACATAGTATCTTTCTGTCTAAATTTCGAGGATTTGGCTTTAGCGAGTCTTATATCGATCTTTTTAAAACATACCTAGAAGGTAGAACTCAGTATGTTATGTATAATGGTTTCAAATCTGAGGTTTATACTGCCATTTCCGGAGTTCTTCAGGGTTCTAATTTACGGCCCCTATTATTCATACTTTTTATTAATGACATAGGGATCAAGTAAAATTCTAACATTTTAGTGTTTGCTGATGATGTTATGATTTTTCAACGAGTTGATCACAAGCAGGACTGTGTTAAATTGCAGTTGGATGTTGACTTGCTTCTCAACTGGTGTACCGAAAATAAACTAGCGTTAAATATAGAGAAATGTAAAGTTGTAACATACACGTAAATTGACTCCGCTCATCTTTGATTATAAAATCAATTCAATAGTGTTGGCACGCTTTGAACAAACAAAGGACTTAGGCATACTGTTTGATAATGAACTTACGTTTATCACTCATATTAATAATGTGGCTGCCTTAGCCCACACAATGCTTGGCTTTATTTTGCGTAATTGTAAACAATTCACAAATACTTCAGCATTAATTACGTTTTATTTCCCCTTTGTTCGTTCAAAACTTGAATATGGCAGTATTATTTAGTATCCATTTTATGAGTATCAGAGATCAATGATTGAAGGCGTACAAAGAAAATTTTTAAAATATCTCTGGCTGAATACATTTGGTTCTTATCCTGCAAGAGGTATTGATAACAACATTTTATTGAATACATTCCAATTTACTTCCTGTGAAACTAGAAGAGTTTTTGCCAGCCTCACATTTCTCTATAAAATATTGCATAATCAAATAGACTGTTCTTGCATCTTATCTAGTCTTAGCTTCCATGTTCCACGAGTTAATATGAGACAAAATAAAACGTTTTCTCTGCCTGTCTCCAGAACTAATGTTATGCTTAAGTCGCCCATACATACAATGTGTGTTAATTTTAATGCCATAAGTAGCAAGGTAGATATTCACTCAAATTGTATACGGAATATCCTGCAAGCATCTCGTCAAATTGCTAATTGATTACAGTATTCGCTGTTATTCGATGTTATTATCTATCATCGCTGCTTTGGATTAAAATTATTCAAACCATTTACAATTACTTTTTTAACGATGAAATGCTTATTTAATATTTGTGTTTTCTAAACATGTATTAAATATGCTTATCGATATCACCTAGGGTTAAGTTATTATATAGCCAAGATATTAGTTTAATAGTTCAGTACTGATTAACTGTTGGTTTAATATTTCTAATTTTAAATGTAGCTGAACTATTCTTTGTATAATAGCTATATATCATTTTTGTTGTTTATTAATGTATGTTTGTAATAACTTTTTTTGTATGATTTGTCCTATAATTGGCTGCTGCTGTTGGACAATAAAGATTATTATTATTATTTGTTTGAGATAGTATAAGAAAGTATTGGAACAATAACAACTAATAATGAAACGATTTTTTGGCTTCGCCTAATTGTTTCGCCAGTTATCCAATTATTTCAGGCTTAACCTGTATATTTTTAGTTGAATTATAAATCCTTTGCATTTCAAATTCTTAAGTTTTCCAAACCAGCGCATTTTGTACCTGGTTCGAATTCTTTTCTTTCGCGCGATGAACTCTCGACCCGCGCTATCTCTTATCAGAGTGCGAGTCTTCCTTTGGGATCGAATTGTTCGTACCTCGCACTTGCTATTAAATTATGTTTGTTCAAGTCAAATTACGTGCGCTCAGCCAATTTCAATGAGCAGTGTATGTTTCCCAAGGGCTGATTATGATCAGGTACGATGGCGCTTTTCTGTCTTATTATCTCCATAGTAATTACATTTTTTCTTAGCTTTATTACCAGTTTCAACCACGAGTTTTTCTCGGAGGCCAAGCCGCTAGCCTTATCGCATTTTCGACACCTGCTGGCGCTCTGCTTAGTTGCTGCCGTTCGAGGGTGCCTTTGCTATAATTTGCATCCACGGCGACTTCGTCCATTATGGTAGCAATTCACGACCAGCTTATTTTGAACCGAAGGGTGTAGTTACCCCGGCCGGCGTTTGCCTGTTAGCCGTTTATGAGCGTTGGAGAAGCGAGGTTAGTTTGCGTCATTCCGGAATTTATCGTATCTTTAATACCTGGATTTTACTTTTATACATTCTAAACCAGTAATTATTTGGAATTTAAATTCATACGTTTTGCCATTATTAACATGTAACGTTCAATTTCATACATGCTCTTGTTTTAATATTTAAATTTTTATGCTTATATTTAATTATGCTCAGTATTTAAAAGTTGCTATTTTGATGTGTATTGACCCTCTGTAAAAGGTACAGTCACGCTTTTTTATTTTCAATAGCCTAAACAGAAGGATTTATTCAATGACTGTGATAAGCTTATTCCACGAATGATTTGTTGGTAGAGTTATTAAAATAACCCGAAAGAGGTTTTTAATTTTATGCGTGTCGCAACCTTCAGTTTACGTACACAGTTTTGTTATCACATTATTTGCATTTTAATTATCTTGATTATTTATTACTGACACTTCAAGACTTTTTATTATCTATTAATTAAACGTTAGTTACTTGCAGTTTATTTCCTCTTATTATTTGAAATCTTTAGATTTCTGGCACCCATTTTCTTTCCTTTTTTGAAGACATTCCAGGGTACACAGCTGATAATTTGAACCTTCGATCCAAGGCCGCCGAAATTTGAGTTAGTTAGAGCCATCGCGGTAAGTAAAGAGTTTTCAGAGCTGCCGTGGTGTATAAACGTTAGGGGGGTTGATCTGCGATTTTTACTACCATCGATCAATTTTATTAATTAATCGCAGGTCGGCTTCTTTATTGTTTCAATAATATCTGATTATTGTCACGCCATTAGCAATGTAAAATTGATTTTTCTAAAATATCTAGTAATTATTTTGGAAACTGTTCCAGAGAAATTGTCAACACTTTGTTTACATAATGTTCATAATTTTCTTATGACCTCAAAAGTTATCAATTCTTGCATATAAGATAATATCATTTTCTCTGTGCGAATTTTAGAATATGTAAGAAACTAAACTGTCAATTTTCTTTCAAATGTGGCATATTTATGAATCTGCATTATTAAATTGGTTTGTATGGAATTTTGTTACCTTATTTAGCTGGTAGCTGGTAACAGTTGTTTCAAATTGTGAATCCAATTTATTATGAAATACGTACTACAGATTGTAATAAAAATGTGTTCAACATTTACAGCAATAGGGAGGAAACCTTAGAAAAAGTTGGACTTTGGGCAGCATTGAAGGTAGTTTGGGGGAACTAGAACACTCAGCTTCAAAATTCACTGTTTTATTCCGTTCAGTCACTGATAGAAGCTTGTTATTTTTTCATAATAAGCAACGAATTTGTTTTATTTTTGGTGTAAATTGATTTATTCAACTTCTGGTTTAAAATAATAACATTAGTGTGTTAAACACAATGTAAATGAAGAGGTCTTTTGTCCATCTTTCGTACTTTTTACCTGAGTGTACAAAATTAACATATAAACCTATACAACTTTGTTCACAGTCGAGCATTAGTGAGTATAGTTACGACGTAATACTGAAACAACCTGTGCCAAATTTTTTTGGTTTAGTGCCGTTTGTTGTATACCGGGTGTCCATTCTCAAAGTCGAACATAGGCAATTAACATTAGTGCATTCACTCGTTCTTTATTGAAATAATTCATTTTTCTGTAGATAATTTTAACAGACGTTGACAGAAAATACCTGATGTACGCCAAATAATTACCATTTTTTTGACAAATGCTATCGAACTTGAAAAGCATGACATGGCATATTTAAAAATCCCAAGTTTTAAATTAGTATTTTAAAATAAAAATCGCATCTTGAATATTATTATTGGCATCATTTGATGCGTAATAATTTTATCTTTCCATTGATACCATTACCTTCCCTGTAAGTTGAATTGGCGAGCAGGAATCGGCAAAAACGTATAATACAATGTTAATCGCTTATGTTCGACTTTGAGAACGAACACCCGGTATAATTGTAGGCTGTTTTGAAATTGTACCTTACCATGGAATTATCTAGCAACTTTCTAAAAGTAATTTTGTTACATATGTTACACTATAGACTATGTAATCTTCTAGTTCTGTAATATTATCTCATTCTTAAAAGTTTCATCATCAAAAGTGTGTAGGGTAGAGTAAAAAATTACCATTAGATTTATAAGATAAGTATATTGAACGTAACAATTATCTCAACAGAAAATACGTACTTACTTAAGATATATGACACCTATATGAATTTTAATGCTAAGTAATTAGCTAAGGTATTGCTAAAAATATTTCTGGATAAATCATTCCATTCAGTGAATTTAATAAATACTTTTTAAAGTTGCTTGCTACATGTTAAATCAACTTAAGGACATTCTTCTGAACATTATTGCATTAAAGTTCATTAAATGATATAGATTTACTTACTTAACTTCTTCAGTGTTACAATCCTATGTGGGTTTTAGCCTCTTTAACAATCCTGTTCCATTGTCTTCGATTTTTCATGGTTTTTAGGTCTCGCTGCACTGCATCCCACCACCCGTCACTCGGCCTTCTTCTCATTTTGCCATACCCGGGGATCCATTCTGATATTCTATGAACAGATTGTCCATTTGTCATTCGGACCTATCCAGCGAAGTCTTTGAGATTTGACGAAGAGTACTATGTCAGGGTTTTTAATTAGGTCATCTAGTTCTGAACTCATTCTCCTTCGATAACTTCCATCTACTTCTTCAACACCACCATCAACTTTTCTCAAGATTCTTCTTTCCATGCATCTTAACTGATTTTGTTGATTTATTTTTATTGCCCAAGTTTCACATGCGGATGTCATGCCCGGTCATATAATGGTCCGATAAATTTGCCAGCTTGAGATAGGATATTAGAATGAATCAGATTTTTATCCATGTAGTAACTTCTGTTTCCTACTTGTATTCTCCTAGCTATCTCTTCATCCATGCTGTTTCTTGAATTAAGTTGGGATACAAAATACACAAAGTTTTTCACCTCTTTGAACTTATTGTCCCATATGTGTAAAACCTTTGACTTATACTCTTGTTTCGATAGCCGCACATACTTAGTTTTATTTTCATTCATTCTTAATCTCATCTCGGCTGCAGCCATTTTGGTAGTCACCAATTAAATGTTTTGCGAGTTTAATTAGCCAGTTGTATAGTACAGATGATAAGTTACTATTTTATATTGAACGCTCGGTAGGGAAATACCACGATAGTTATTACACACTCCTCGCTCATCTTTTTTAAATATAGGAATAATTACACTTAAATTTCATTCTTCGGACATTTTTTCTTTCTAAATCAGGTTTATATGGTGATGTATTTGCTTTTTTAACATAAACCTCCATACCTCCCATATCTTGGTCTTTGAGCCTCATTGTAATGTTTTTGTATATTCCTAACAATTATTGCATATTTCTCTCGTTTATCTGTTTTGTAACTGTTCTACTTATATTCCATTTTACTGTCTCCTGTCCATTATCATTTGGGATTAATTCAATTCAAATATGATCAGTTCGGTTAATATTCTTTCTGGATTCTGGATTCAATATGGACGGTGAGTTACCTCACACGCACCTAGGCCGCATTAAGTGGGCCCATTCAGGCCCATTGTGCTACCTCCCGGAAGCTCTCCAAGTTGGGTATCACTCAAGCCATCCAATCCTTTGAATGTACTTAAGGACGACCACAACTGGAGTGCTGCTGATTCTGACCATATCGGGCCAGAAGTCCCCCAACATGGATCCTCTGACTCTCGCGAGAGCTGGACAGTGGCACAGAATGTGTTCTGCTGTCTCGTCTTCCTCGTTGCATTCACGACAGTTTGGGCTGTCCACCAGTCCCATCCTGTGCATATGTTGGTTTAGAGTGTAGTGTCCAGATAGAATACCCATGGATAGTCAAAGGTTTCTCAGAGACAGTTACAAGCAATATTTGGCCGTCTTTGGCGAGGGCGCTGTAATAGCAGCTCTCGCTTGACGACAGCTTTGCATGTTAACCCATCTTTGTATGAAGCTGTTTAAGGTTTTTTGATATAGCATAGAGCTTAATGTTGACAGGGATATAGGGACTACGGGTTCTGGCCCCAAGAGAAGTTGTTCGGAAGCCAGTTTAGAAGTCTCGTCGGCCTCCTCATTGCCGTAGTTACCGTCATGTCCTTTCATCCATACAAGGGAAACGTGGATAAACCCGGCATTTTCGTAGACATTAAATTGTCTATTGAAAGCATATTGTAGAGGGATGTAGTCTACCATAGCGTCCAGAAGAGAGATCTTGTCGACGGCCTCATTCAGAATGCAGGTATGCCTGCCTCCCTTACCTGCTGTGTGCTACGCCCCTTCCAGCGCAGTCTCAAGGCGGTTCTTACGGCTACTTCCTCCACAAAAGGATCAAGTGGTGGAAGGTATAAGGTCATCTCTAAAGCGGCCGTAGGGATTGAGCGTATAGCACCTGTCGAACTAAGACAGGCAAGACGTTGCACATGTCCTAAATTACTTGCTGCCGTAGCCTGTCTGACCCTGGACCACCAGACAGGTGCTCCATAACATATCATGGGCCAAATCACGGCAGTATACAGCCACAAGGTAATTCGGGGGGGGGGGGGAGTTCCCAGTACCTAAAGCGGCACTGCCAGAACGCCATTCATGCTTTTTCAGTTTTAACTTTTAAATGTTTCTCCCAATTCAACTGTTTCTCAAAAATAACCTCTCAAGTATTTGACATTGTCTAAAAAGCTAAGTGTTAAATAGGAGAGGTCTACGCAAAGGTTCCACCTTCCTTTTTTGTGAAAAGTACCATTTCTGTCTTTGAAGGGTTGATAGAGAGTGACTGTTCATTACACCATGTTTCTGTTATTCGAAGAGCCGTCTGCATCAAGTTACAGAGCGTGCCCTTAAACTTGCCAGTAATGCGGATGACAGTGTCATCCGCATATCCAGTATAGTATAGAATCCAGCATCATTGAGTGTGCTTAGAATGCTGTCCACTACTGTATTCCATAGTAGTAGAGACAGAACCCCCTCTTGTGGATAGCCCTTCGTCACAACACCTCTAATTGAGTTGTCTCCTATATTAAATTGTACTGCTCTCATCGTAAGCATGTGTTTTATCCATTCACAGAGAGTGGGTACCACACCATATCTATCTGCGTAAGGCTGCTTTCAAAGTCGAAGGCTTTTTCAATTTCAATCAAAACTCTCGGAGTATAATTTTAGAATCTCACTACGATCCGCTGCAATAATATTCCAAAATAATAACAATATCTATAGGAATCAAATTGCACGTTCCGCCTGAATGCTGTTCGAACCTTATAGCCGCATGAATGAACTTACCTGAAGGATCCGCCCTGAACGTTGAAAGATCGTTCTCTAGAAGCCTGAAGTCCAAGCCCGCCTTCGGTAACCAAGCGCCGGAAAATTCCGCACAGGCCCGCCGAGCTGTCAAAGTTCGCCGCCTGCTAAAATTCTACGATTCACACCAGGCCGAACTTTACGACACCGTCACTCCGGAAGTAACGCCAGGCCATCTTAGGGCACTAGCAAGACCCGCACCAACCCTTATGCAACCCCAGAGGCGCAGATATCGCTTAAATCTCCTTGATTTCTGCATATAATTACAGCACCTCAAATGTAAGCAACACCGGTACTTGAAGGTCGCCCTTCCTGGACATTTCACATACAGGGGCCAGAATACATACTTCGCTCAGTCCCGGACAAAGCATCCTGCCGTGCTTACCTGCTAGATTGGTTGCGGGACTAACCAGAAACAACGAAACACGTTCCCCAGAGGAAACTGTTGGTTTATTTAATGTACATAACGGTCCGTAAGATTAATCTTTATTTTTGTACAACTAGCTGAAAACATACTGTTGTTTTATATATATCCTGCGTTCCCCTGAACATAAACATTTGAGTGAGTGTGTATATTTCTCCGATTTGAGGTAACCCGAGGCAGAAATTAATAAACGTTATATAAATACAGAGTGCCCTTAGCAAGGGTTTCAAAACGTTATATAAACACAGAGTGCCCTTAGCAAGGGCTTCAAAGCGTTATATAAACACAGAGTTCCCTTAGCAAGGAGGGCAAAACGTTACAACTGTATGAATATTTTTGTGCCTGTTTCTTTTGTAGCTTGGATTTATTCTTTAGAATCATAAACTTCTCCTCGCAACTTTCCATTTCCATACTACACTCTCTCGGTCAATGTGTTAGCATTCAGACTTAAATGCGTTCTGTCATGGTTTTCTTTAACATGTTTTTGTCGTATGTATTAATTTTTATCCATGAAATAACTAAGTTATTTCGGCGGCTACCTTTATCCATTTCCTCTATTGTTAAACGAAGCTCCATTTAATGCTTCATTTTCAACTTTTTTGTTGTATATCTTCAAAATACTTTTGTTACTCACTTCTAACTTTACCAACCTCTGTCGTTAGATTTGTCACCATTACCATTAGTGCATCTATCTTATCCTCTCTTGCTCGTCTTCCACATTTACTAGGCGTTACATTGTAATGTAGTTTTATTGTGTATACCGTATAGTAAACATTTCGTCAAAAGTGTTGAACAATCCGGCGCATTTGTTGTTGAAACCGTGTTACTTGCTGCTTCGCCAAATTTAATGAATTGCTGTCATATTTCCTTGTTGTTTAACGTAACGTTGTGTCAGTTTCGTTCTTGAGCCACATTAATGTATTTGCAGTAAAGTTTACTGTTTGTAACTAAGTCAACGTATTGCGCAATCTAACCTAACTAACCGCTTTGATTGTTTTTAAAGGTGACTAGTAAACATTTCATGTTCATTGCCATGCATATTTTCTTATTATTTCAATGGAGTCAACTGTCAAGTTATTTATGTTTTTCATTTGCGTTTATGATATTTGCATGCGTTATGTGTGTACTTTTCAGTTGTAAAAGGAGTTTAGTAGCTGCATCAATGAGTTATTTTTGAAAGGTAAGTCAGTATTGTTCGTGGACCGTCGACCAAACTCTGCCAAGCTGACAGTAGAAAGGCGGGCCTATTGACTTCCACATTCAAAGTGTTAATGTTGTTGATGTTTTCCCGATTTATTCCGAATGTGGTAGCGCATCAATTTTACTATCATTTACCCCTTGTGCCGAAGCGCAGCCCTAATCTTTAAGGTAATATAGAACCACGACCTTCTCGCTGAACGAACCAAAGCCGAGCACCTTTGTTGCTGACCATCTCGTAACGAAGATTCGGGCTGATTGTTATGTTGTTAATACCGTTTCGGTCGGTAACACGCCAGGAAGTCGAATAATTGATTTCGGGTTATGTCACGCAGGGTGTCTGGGAGAAACTACGGAAAAGATGGACAGGTCACATGGGACCGTTCCAATGTTCAAATTGGGGTAGGTACTAGGCGAATGCTCGCTAATTGGGCCGAGAACTGACATAGTTTGAGCGAGTCGTAGATTAGCGCCAAGCTCGGTAGGTGATGCTAGGTGAATGCCTGTCACTGGGAGAAGCGCCTAAGCATCTATGAGGGCAGGATAAAGGGTGAGCTAGCTCAGATGACTTGCGCCACAAGCCGAAGGCGCGTCATTTTCGTGAATAATGGCTGTCATAATTGCCCATATAATAATATACTACATTTTGAGGTATCCACGTGTTTTTACTAAACATCTAGAAGCATTAACAGGTGCAAAATGTGTGTGTCCATTTAGTGCGCCCGTCTTCGATTACGCCTTTATTACGTTTTTTATAAAAAGTTTGATTCAGGCAATCGCAATGGGGTTGAAAGGGGCATATTTTAAAATTAGTTTGACGTATAGAGGGTGTTCCATAAAAGAATGGCTCAAAGGAGTATAGATTTTTTAAATAGAACACCCTGTATATTTTTGGGGTTATTTAAGCTCCTATAGATTCTACGTTCAACCCTATTTTTTCTTTCAAATGGCTCTCATTGTTTCCAACTTATGAACGTGTTTAGTATTTTTTTGTCAATTTCTAGCTTTCACTTAAACGTCACATTTTTCCATTTTTTTTAATTTTTAATTTTTAAAATTTAAAGCAGCGTTTCTAAGATGCAAAAATACTAAACAATTATAAAAACGGCATATATTTTTAAATTGTTATATTTTCAAACTTTATTTTCTCGAATTTTTTAAATTAAACACCCTGTATTTTATTACAGGCATAAATAGAGCCTTAAATTTTCTTCATTTTGACATCAACATTTTATATTTTATTTAAATGAGCGTTTCAGAAATTAAGCTTTTAATAAAAATCACGAAAAGTTTAATAGCTTGTCAGTTGATGGTATTAAGTGATTTTATAATTCAAAATGAATGGTTCTAAAGCAGAATTAATAAGTATGGTGTACGTAATCGGTGAAAGTGATGGAAATTATTTTTTGGCAACACGATTGTATGCCGAAAAATTACCACAGAGAAGACATACTAATGAGAGATCGCTTCAAAAATTAAAGGAACGGTTTGAGCGGACTGGAAGCGTAGCATATGGGAAAACCACAAGAAGATAGATTGTTTTAAATGGGCAAAATCAACTAGCTATTACTTTAGCCGCAGTAGAAATCCAAATCTAAGTGTGAGAAAAATTAGTAGCAATTTAAACCTTAAAATCAACCAATTTCACTCATACCACGTTCAATTACATTAAGAATTAACACAAGATGACTGTGACGCAAGAATGGTTTTTGGTCAGTGGGTTGAAAATACAATTGGGGAAAATGAAGATTTTTTTAAAATTTATACTGCTTACTAACGAATGTACAGTCGGCGCCTTAGAAATTGGGACACATAATATGTTGTGTTATAATGTTTGATTTATTATTATTTTGTTGTATTATTGGAATTTTACTATCAACTAAAAGATGCAATATTTGAAAAATTATGTAACAATCAAAACTATAACAACTGCAAAAACCCAGTTTATACACTTGAAAATATGTACATGAAAAAAGGATCATAGTACGTATTGTCCCGATTTCTAAGGCGCCGACTGTACAGCTGCGGAAATAAAAAGCGGGACACAACAGTTTTGCCGAAGTTAAATTGTCTGAATAAATTCATTTTCGATTCTATCCCAAGCTTCTTGTACTGCATTAACCTGTTCGTCTTTGTTCATTGACACATGATAGAAAGCATTTCATAAAAAATCAGGAAGGCAACATTACAACGTTCAAATATTAAAAAATGACCTTACAGAACTTGTCCCGGTTTATGTTTCCGCAACTGTACCTTCCACAGAAGTGGATTTGTAAATAGACATAATTTCCTCTATAGTCCAGTCAAATGGTAGAAAATAGGGGAAAGTTTTGGTGGAGTTTTGAATTTTGGTTTCTATATGTTCTTTGAGTCGCTGTACACGAATATCAGGTTTTCCAACAAAAATTTTGACCGGAAACATGTTTTCTTAAGCAAAAACGGTGTAAAAACCGTTTTTGTTAAGTTTGTCCCAAAATTATCGGAGAGCTATTCATTTTTCGTAAATGTTGAATCTATATAAAATGAAAGAGGATAAAATTTCCTACATTTTATGTACTTAAGGCTTTTTTCTGCGACCAATCGTTAGGCCGCGAGAGCGTCGCGAAGTTATAGTCCAGTCAAATGATAGAAAATAGGGGAAAGTTTTGGTGGAGTTTTGATATTTGGTTCCTATATGTTTTTTGGGTCGCTGTACACGAATATGAGGTTTACCAACAAGAGTTTTGACAGGTACATGTTTTTTTTAAGCAAAAGCGGTGTAGAAAGGCCGATTTTTTTTAGTTTTTCTAAAATTACTCGAAAGGTATCCGATTTTATAAATATTGAACCTATATAAAATGAAAGGGGATAAAATTTCCTATACTTCATGTACTAGAGGTTTTTTTATCCGATCAATCGTTCAGCCGCGAGAGCGCCTCGAAGTTAGGTGTCTAAAGCAAAAAAAAAGGAATTATCCCAGTTTATTTCAAAGTAACTCGAAAACTATTCATTTTTCGGTAATAAAAAATGATATATGAAATGAATCTTTATAAATGAAATGTTGAAAAACCTGATATTCGCGTACAGCGACTCAAAAAACATATAGGAACCAAATATCAAAATTTCAAGGTTTTCCCCTATTTTCTACCATTTGACTGGACTATAACTTCGCAGCGCTCTCGCGGCTGAACGATTGATCGGAGAAAAAAACCTAACTTACATAAAATGTAGTAAATTTTATTCTCTTTCATTTCATATAGGATCAACATTTACGAAATTGGATAGTTTTCGAGAAATTTAAGAAAAAATAAAAAAAAAATTTTTTACACGGTTTTTTCTTAAGAATACGTGTTTCCGGTCAAAATTCTTGTTGGAAAACCTGATATTTGTGTAGAGACCCAAAAAATATATAGGAACGAAATATCAAAATTCCACCAAAGCTTTTCCCTATTTTCTACCATTTGACTGGACTATAATTTCGCGGCGCTCTCGCGACCGAACGATTGGTCGGAGAAAAAACCTCTAGTACATAAAATATAGGAAATTTTATTCTCTTTCAATTAAGGTAGGTTTAACATTTACGAGAAATGGATAGATTTCGAGTAATTTAAAAAAAAATCGGTTTTTAAACCGTTTTTGCTTAAAAAAACGTGTTTCCGATCAAAATTGTTGTTGGCAAACCTGATATTCGTATGCAACGAGCCAAAAAACATATAGGAACCAAATATCAAAACTCCACCAAAACTTTCTTCTATTCGCCCTTTTTAAGCACCATTTGACTGGACTACTACTACGACAAAAATAATCCAATTGCTCTATTTATCAACATAAATGTAGTTTTAACGTTTGGTGTGGAATTGTACGTGACTATGTTATCGGCCCGAATTTTTTGAGGGTCATGAGGCTGGAGCTGCGTCTTTAGTTTCTAAACAATGATTTTGCCAGGTTAACTCAGCAACTTCCAGATGTCATTAAAAATCAAATGTGGCTGCAATTAGACGGTATACCCTCTCACTTTAGTAGGGATGTTCGTGAGCACATCAGCAGAAATTTTCCAGAAAAGTGGAACGAAGAGGTTAGTGAAAATTAATAACTATTTTATTTTGTATTGTATTCTATTTTACAGGTCCAATTAGGTGGCCACCAATGTCACCGGACTTAACACCTCTGAATTTTTTTCTGTGGGAACCGCAAAATCGAATGTGCATCGTATTGCGCTCACAACAAGGGAAGATATGAAGGAGAAGATACTCCAATCATTTCACAGCATTACGTCGGATGTGTTACATAATGTGAAGCGTTCCTTTATTAACAGACTTGAATCCTTTTACAAAATGGAACATTTGGAACAATTACAATGACGATAAATTTTAATTTTGTTTATGTTGATACTTAATTACCTACTTGCTATTGAATTGCACAGCCAACACTTTGAAGCTCAATTTCTCAAACGCCCTTTGAAATAAAGTGCAACATGGTGAGATCAAAATAAAGGAAATTTAAGGCTCTATTTATCCCTGTAATTAAATACAGGGTGTTCCATTAAAAAAAAAGAAGAAATAACGTTTGAAGATATTACAATTTATTACAAAATGGAGAAAATGTGACGTTTTAAGTGAAAGCTAGAAATTGACAAAAAACACTAAACACGTTCATAAGTTGGAAACAATGAAAGCAATTTAAAAGAAAAAAGCGGGTTGAACTTATAATCTATAGAGGCTTAAATAACCGCCAAAAAATATAAGGTGTTCTATTTAAAAAGTTTTAACTTATTTGAGCCATACTTTTATGCAACACCCAGTATACGTCGAACTAATTTTAAAATATGCCCCTTTCAACTCCATTGGGATTGCCTGAATCAAACTTAAAAAAAAATAATAAAGGCGTAATCCAAGACGGGCACACTAAATGGACACGCTGTATACTTGTACACAATATATTGTTATAATCGACTATGTTAGAATGCTCTTTCTGTATGTAAATGGTTTTATGATATAACAATATTTATTATTCTTTAGCTATTACGTTTGACTTTGACTATACTTTAGCTTATTTTCAATCAATTCTCTTTTAAAATTAATTTAAATAACTCATTTACTCTTTTATAAATTATGAATTATCAATGCTATTAAATATCTCTAGCTCCGGTAGAAAACATTTACTCTTAACTAAAAACAAGGGTCCCGAGTGGTGTAGCTTGAACAAGCGTCCACGTTCGATCAGCAGAGTTAAGCAACGCTGTCTCTGGTCAGAACTTGGATGGAAGTTCCACGGCTGCATCTCTCGGCGCCTCGTGGTATGGCTATCACGGAAAAAAGTTGGTCCCGGCGGTCTTGGTCGAGTTAATTTCTTTCACAAGCCGGCCCTGCTTTAAGACCGGCCCTGTTAACGCGGCGTCGTAATTCAAATTCACTTGGGCTTATGCTAGAGCCCCTCGATGCGTGAAAATTCCTTGTAAACAATTCATGTCACGTCCTAGTCGCCTTGTTCATTTTATAGACTTGGGGTTACCCGGGGTATTTATAGTACAGTTAAACTCAGAACTTAAAAACAAACAGATATTGGAATTCTTTTCTTGATAAATATTCCCCCTTTCATATATCAATTGCGTCATGTTTCGCGACTGCCCGGCGTCGTTGTAATCACCACTTCTTCAAATTCGTATGCATCAAATCTATTCTGAACAACCCTTCCTTGTTCCACGCACGAAGAAATTAGGCTCTGGGATTACATTTGTTTTGGCAATAGCGCATTATGCTACCCTTGGAAATTTCCTGTTATTGACGTCAGCGCCCGAAGTTCGTAAAAACTGGCCTCGTAATTCAACACCATGAGATTCGTTGCGGCAGCAGAAATTTCTTCTAGAAGCTTCGACGTCCATCTCGCTTGTTCAAAGCCCCTCTTGCCTTTCTTTAAAACCTACGCAGGAATGCTTCCTTGTTTGGCAACACTGTTAGAGTGAGATGCATTATTCCGGCCCGGAGGGGTAATTATTGTTTCGCTTCTAAACTTCGAATTAATTAGCAGCGAGTCTTCGAGCAGTTCAGTGTGTGCAATTTTCGCGCCCCCCCCCCCCCGGTGTAACAAGCATTGTTACACCGGGGGAAAATCTTTGTTAAGGGATTCTGTGTGCTTTACGTGGCGTTGGATTTTTAAGTGAGTTCCACTTAAACCTTTGGGACGGCTGTTGACTCCTGCTGAGTATTAAGAAAAACACGCGAGGTGGGCAATTGAGTGAACGTATTTCAGTCAGCGTTGGTAAAAGTAAGCCGATTCGTCTCCTTCAGTTTGGTTTTACTTCCCAGGGGAAGATTTTTGCATCATTTGCAGACCCGATTTGAGACGGCATCTCTAAGCTTGTGATTAACGGTTTCCCGTGCCTTTGTGGGGAAAAACCATTTGCATACTGCATTTTTAAATTACCAACGTTGAGTAAATCGTAATCGAAGTGAGGCCCACCGCGTGTCATCATCGTAGTGCTCTGGTTGCATCTATGAAAACTCCGATTTCGTTGTGCTATTTCATCCCAGTGCGAGGCCCGCATCCTTTTGAGTGCCGGTCGACGTTAAGCCACTGCCAGGTCCGGCTCCAGCCCTTTCTGCACTTCTGCAACGCCCTGCCAAGCCTCCCCGAGGACGAGTTTATAGCCGAAACTAACGACGTACTTACAGCTATCAGGTAGGAGCTATGTATTACTCCAATTGTGTTCTTGTGCCTAATTAAGGTGCGACTATAATTGTGTGTGTTCTTCAAGAGTTCGTAAAGAGTGCGCACGTTATTTAAACGTAAGCCCATGTTTTGTTTTGTTTATTGCCAACCAGGGGCTTCACCCCTGTTATCTATTTCGTTTTGTCCGTTGTGTAACAACACATTTAGATAATAAGGTAACTTTGTTTGGGAACCTATTTCATGTTCATATAGGGTGTGTCTTTTCGTTTTATTAAGCTTAAATTCGCCTCCGGGTGATTTTTATTAATGTAAAGATTTGTGTAAACTTTAATTCCCTAATTAATAAATCCATTAAAGTCAATTTGATTATTTGTTGAGTTCTGGACCCCTTCTGGGTCATCATTTAATCCAGTGTGGCAAAGGCCGAGTGTAATTTGCATTGTAAAGCTGAAAGTACGCCTTTTTGATAAGCAAGCCCCAAGCTCTGGGCTAGTGTTAGTGTTTTTGTTACTATTTAGAAAGGGTGTGCCTCAAGGTAAGTCGTTGTGTATGGCCACTCTTGGTGTTCTTCCTGAAGACTCGGTGGATGCTTGGACAGCGAGGCGAGGACCTCCTCATAGCTTCGTGAAGTTCTTGCGTTATTCACGTAAGCAACCCCTTTTTAAAAAGCAAGTGGCGTCCTTTTGGCAATTCTTTTAAGCAAGCTTAGGGTAAGTACCCCGTCGGTTTTTCATTTAAGTCTTCGAACCACGCCTTCACGACTGAGTTAAGTACGAGTAACCGGAGCAACAAAATCTGCTCCAGCACATTAAGATCTGTGTTTTCTAGGAAAAACCGGCGAACCCTGTAGTTTGTACCCGATTTTGGACAATAATTTTGATCATTGTCAAACTGATGAATTAATACCGTAACACTGTTCATAACTATTAAACAAAAATCAGATTCTACAAAGTTATCTGCAATTTCGCCCTGTTTTTTATAAAAATAAAGCAGGATTGTTTTCAATGTCTGTACTATTGCACTCTTTAACCCATAAATCTAAACAAATTGCATTATTTTTATGTTTAACTCCATCTTGAACTTCTAAGATTAAACTCCTTTTTATATTGCTAATCTTGTATTGTTAGTAAATCCACTCGCTTTAGATCATTTCCTATATTGCTTCGATTACTGTCGAGAACTCTATAAAAAATCAGATGGATTAATTTCATTTCAATACTTTCAAGCCGCTGAAAATATAATTGTACATACTTTGCTATAGGTGCTCCACTTATAAGTTTTGAGGATACAACATGACAATCTTCGCTACTTATTCGGAGATGCTGTAGTTGTTTTGTATGCCCATAATGAGTTTTTATTCTTGAAACGAACATTTTACCATTAGTGTCTTCCAGTACTTTCATTTGGCTTATACAGGCTCTGTTTAATTTACAGGAGCCTTGAGATTTAATAATACGTTTGTAGTAGTTTATTTGTATTCCTTGATATTTTACCTATAGAGTTGAAGCGGTTTTTAGTACGTAGCTAAACATTTTTTTTTTAAATATTGTACGAGGATAGGTATATTTATTTATTTCATTTTAAGAAATTGTTATTAATTAAGAAATTAAGAAATAGAAACTAAATTAACCGTTGAGTGTTCAACGGGTATTACTCTAGTCCTCGTATAATTATTGATTTAGTACAAATATTATTAAGAAATGTAGTACCTTATATATTATGTAGATACTTACCAGCTCTGTTGCAAACGTAATATGTCAGTACTGCTTTTGAACCAAGAGTTTTCTTCCCACGTGGAATAATTGCACTTTTATTTTTTCTCAATATCATCTTTCCAAGTATTGAATTCTGTAGCCACCGTAATTGTACCAGTTACTCAATGCACATGTAAGTATAGCAATTAGTTTACTTTACCTTGGCTATTTACAAACTCCAAGTCCTTTGTAAAAATGTTAAAAGAATGAATTTCTTTTAAATGGTTTGATAAATCAGTGTCTTGACAAAAGGAACAACAGGAACCTTCTACTAAACATTTATAATTAAATACACTGTATATTTTTGGGGTTATTTAAGCTCCTATAGATTCTACGTTCAACCCTATTTTTTTCTTTCAAATGGCTCTCATTGTTTCCAACTTATGAACGTGTTTAGTATTTTTTTGTCAATTTCTAGCTGTCACTTAAACGTCACATTTTTCCATTTTTTAAAATTTTTGCTTTTTAAAATTTAAAGCAGCGTTTCTAAGATGCAAAAATACTAAACAATTATAAAAACGGCATATATTTTTAAATTGTTATATTTTCAAACTTTATTTTCTCGAATTTTTTAAATTAAACACCCTGTATTTTATTACAGGCATAAATAGAGCCTTAAATTTTCTTCATTTTGACATCAACATTTTATATTTTATTTAAATGAGCGTTTCAGAAATTAAGCTTTTAATAAAAATCACGAAAAGTTTAATAGCTTGTCAGTTGATGGTATTAAGTGATTTTATAATTCAAAATGAATGGTTCTAAAGCAGAATTAATAAGTATGGTGTACGTAATCGGTGAAAGTGATGGAAATTATTTTTTGGCAACACGATTGTATGCCGAAAAATTACCACAGAGAAGACATACTAATGAGAGATCGCTTCAAAAATTAAAGGAACGGTTTGAGCGGACTGGAAGCGTAGCATATGGGAAAACCACAAGAAGATAGATTGTTTTAAATGGGCAAAATCAACTAGCTATTACTTTAGCCGCAGTAGAAATCCAAATCTAAGTGTGAGAAAAATTAGTAGCAATTTAAACCTTAAAATCAACCAATTTCACTCATACCACGTTCAATTACACCAAGAATTAATACAAGATGACTGTGACGCAAGAATGGTTTTTGGTCAGTGGGTTGAAAATACAATTGGGGAAAATTAAGATTTTTTTAAAATTTATACTGCTTACTAACGAATGTACAGTCGGCGCCTTAGAAATTGGGACACATAATATGTTGTGTTATAATGTTTGATTTATTATTATTTTGTTGTATTATTGGAATTTTACTATCAACTAAAAGATGCAATATTTGAAAAATTATGTAACAATCAAAACTATAACAACTGCAAAAACCCAGTTTATACACTTGAAAATATGTACATGAAAAAAGGATCATAGTACGTATTGTCCCGATTTCTAAGGCGCCGACTGTACCTTCCACAGAAGTGGATTTGTAAATAGACATAATTTCCTCTATAGTCCAGTCAAATGGTAGAAAATAGGGGAAAGTTTTGGTGGAGTTTTGAATTTTGGTTTCTATATGTTCTTTGAGTCGCTGTACACGAATATCAGGTTTTCCAACAAAAATTTTGACCGGAAACATGTTTTCTTAAGCAAAAACGGTGTAAAAACCGTTTTTGTTAAGTTTGTCCCAAAATTATCGGAGAGCTATTCATTTTTCGTAAATGTTGAATCTATATAAAATGAAAGAGGATAAAATTTCCTACATTTTATGTACTTAAGGCTTTTTTCTGCGACCAATCGTTAGGCCGCGAGAGCGTCGCGAAGTTATAGTCCAGTCAAATGATAGAAAATAGGGGAGTTTTGGTGGAGTTTTGATATTTGGTTCCTATATGTTTTTTGGGTCGCTGTACACGAATATGAGGTTTAC
The DNA here is from genome assembly GCA_940337035.1 of Agriotes lineatus. Lineage (NCBI taxonomy): Eukaryota > Metazoa > Arthropoda > Insecta > Coleoptera > Elateridae > Agriotes > Agriotes lineatus. The sequence goes on along the minus strand of CALNHX010001853.1, from coordinate 36,926 downwards.
CAACAAGAGTTTTGACAGGTACATGTTTTTTTTAAGCAAAAGCGGTGTAGAAAGGCCGATTTTTTTTAGTTTTTCTAAAATTACTCGAAAGGTATCCGATTTTATAAATATTGAACCTATATAAAATGAAAGGGGATAAAATTTCCTATACTTCATGTACTAGTAGAGGTTTTTTTATCCGATCAATCGTTCAGCCGCGAGAGCGCCGCGAAGTTAGGTGTCTAAAGCAAAAAAAAAAGGAATTATCCCAGTTTATTTCAAAGTAACTCGAAAACTATTCATTTTTCGGTAATAAAAAATGATATATGAAATGAATCTTTATAAATGAAATGTTGAAAAACCTGATATTCGCGTACAGCGACTCAAAAAACATATAGGAACCAAATATCAAAATTTCAAGGTTTTCCCCTATTTTCTACCATTTGACTGGACTATAATTTCGCAGCGCTCTCGCGGCTGAACGATTGATCGGAGAAAAAAACCTAACTTACATAAAATGTAGTAAATTTTATTCTCTTTCATTTCATATAGGATCAACATTTACGAAATTGGATAGTTTTCGAGAAATTTAAGAAAAAATAAAAAAAATGTTTTTTACACGGTTTTTTCTTAAGAATACGTGTTTCTGGTCAAAATTCTTGTTGGAAAACCTGATATTTGTGTAGAGACCCAAAAAATATATAGGAACGAAATATCAAAATTCCACCAAAGCTTTCCCCTATTTTCTACCATTTGACTGGACTATAATTTCGCGGCGCTCTCGCGACCGAACGATTGGTCGGAGAAAAAACCTCTAGTACATAAAATATAGGAAATTTTATTCTCTTTCAATTAAGGTAGGTTCAACATTTACGAGAAATGGATAGCTTTCGAGTAATTTAAAAAAAAATCGGTTTTTAAACCGTTTTTGCTTAAAAAAACGTGTTTCCGATCAAAATTGTTGTTGGCAAACCTGATATTCGTATGCAGCGAGCCAAAAAACATATAGGAACCAAATATCAAAACTCCACCAAAACTTTCTTCTATTCGCCCTTTTTAAGCACCATTTGACTGGACTACTACTACGACAAAAATAATCCAATTGCTCTATTTATCAACATAAATGTAGTTTTAACGTTTGGTGTGGAATTGTACGTGACTATGTTATCGGCCCGAATTTTTTGAGGGTCATGAGGCTGGAGCTGCGTCTTTAGTTTCTAAACAATGATTTTGCCAGGTTAACTCAGCAACTTCCAGATGTCATTAAAAATCAAATGTGTCTGCAATTAGACGGTATACCCTCTCACTTTAGTAGGGATGTTCGTGAGCACATCAGCAGAAATTTTCCAGAAAAGTGGAACGAAGAGGTTAGTGAAAATTAATAACTATTTTATTTTGTATTGTATTCTATTTTACAGGTCCAATTAGGTGGCCACCAATGTCACCGGACTTAACACCTCTGAATTTTTTTCTGTGGGAACCGTAAAATCGAATGTGCATCGTATTGCGCTCACAACAAGGGAAGATATGAAGGAGAAGATACTCCAATCATTTCACAGGATTACGTCGGATGTGTTACATAATGTGAAGCGTTCCTTTATTAACAGACTTGAATCCTTTTACAAAATGGAACATTTGGAACAATTACAATGACGATAAATTTTAATTTTGTTTATGTTGATACTTAATTACCTACTTGCTATTGAATTGCACAGCCAACACTTTGAAGCTCAATTTCTCAAACGCCCTTTGAAATAAAGTGCAACATGGTGAGATCAAAATAAAGGAAATTTAAGGCTCTATTTATCCCTGTAATTAAATACAGGGTGTTCCATTAAAAAAAATGAAGAAATAACGTTTGAAGATATTACAATTTATTACAAAATGGAGAAAATGTGACGTTTTAAGTGAAAGCTAGAAATTGACAAAAAACACTAAACACGTTCATAAGTTGGAAACAATGAAAGCAATTTAAAAGAAAAAAGCGGGTTGAACTTATAATCTATAGAGGCTTAAATAACCGCCAAACAATATAAGGTGTTCTATTTAAAAAGTTTTAACTTATTTGAGCCATACTTTTATGCAACACCCAGTATACGTCAAACTAATTTTAAAATATGCCCCTTTCAACTCCATTGGGATTGCCTGAATCAAACTTAAAAAAAAATAATAAAGGCGTAATCCAAGACGGGCACACTAAATGGACACGCTGTATACTTGTACACAATATATTGTTATAATCGGCTATGTTAGAATGCTCTTTCTGTATGTAAATGGTTTTATGATATAACAATATTTATTATTCTTTAGCTATTACGTTTGACTTTTACTATACTTTAGCTTATTTTCAATCAATTCTCTTTTAAAATTAATTTAAATAACTCATTTACTCTTTTATAAATTATGAATTATCAATGCTATTAAATATCTCTAGCTCCGGTAGAAAACATTTACTCTTAACTAAAAACAAGGGTCCCGAGTGGTGTAGCTTGAACAAGCGTCCACGTTCGATCAGCAGAGTTAAGCAACGCTGTCTCTGGTCAGAACTTGGATGGAAGTTCCACGGCTGCATCTCTCGGCGCCTCGTGGTATGGCTATCACGGAAAAAAGTTGGTCCCGGCGGTCATACAACATCATGACAGTCGTTAGTGGGGTTGGAAGTCCTCATAACTGCACAGCGACGCCTATAATTGGCCTAACGGCTGTTGGATGAGTGCGAATTAAATAAATAAATAAATAAATTAACATAGGTCGGATACGTTCATAATCAAGACTGCATTTATTCCTTAAAATTCCGTAACAACTTGTACGTCTGCCAATGTCACTTTCAATTATGCAAGTGCAAAATCAATTACAAATACCTCCTCGTTACATTACTTGCCATTCAACAAATATCAAATAGTAAGTACTCCCCTCTTTAAAATTACCTCACTGCACTTTTTTTATATTTTTCTTTTAGTTTTTACATAAATACCTGTAGTCTGTCACCTGTCCATAGACCTCGATCCTCTCCTTTACCAAGCCAAACGCATACGCTAGTCTCACGGAAATCTCCCAACATCCAGACAAATCCCAGTACGAACTCAACCAAACACCAGGAACCGCAAAGACTTCCCAGCTAAACACGACAAGGCAACACAGAACACAGAACTGCCAAAAACTGATCAGCATCAGACGCATTCCACGTCTTCCTTCCAAAATTCTCAAGCCACCGACGACCTAGAATCACGAACCTCGACTAGATCCAAGTTACAATCTTGGCGAATTAGAACTCCAGTAGATGAGAAACCTTCTATCCACACCATAAGACGCTCACTCTGCTAACAATCTCGATGTAAACCACTTCCAGTAAAATCATTTCCTGCTATCCAATTCATATGATGTAATTGATTGACAATAAACTTAGTTCTGCATTCAATTACAGAATCTGCTTTTGTAGATTATAACTGTATTACATATGGCGCCCTCACCACATTAATTTTCTTCCTCCTTACCATCTCAACATCTTTAAATCTTTTAAAATTTTATTTTAATTCTCTTCTCGCAAATTTTTTAGTTTAATTCGCTACCCTTTACATTCCAAACAGATTAAAACTTTTTATAAAGGGTATATTTTAAAAAATTTTCCGCTTACAAAGGTATTACATTGTTTTTGTACCAAATTATTTCACACTGATAAATATTATTATCCCCTTAGTGATATTGTTTTGCATATATTTCAAAATCCAACACTCTATATAATCTGTATCATATTTATTTAACACCCACAATATTGAATGATATTTCTCGAATAGGTATTAGTCATTAATCCTCCATTTTATTTCAGATAATAATTAAATCATGTTAGAATCTTTCCGTTTCTTATATAGCATCATTCAATTGAATTTTCATTCTATTTAATTTCTTTACCAAATACATATTAATAATTTCGATATCCTTCTAATACCTAATGCATCTTTGTAATTTAATACTGTATTCTTTTAACCTTTTTTTTAATCTGATATCAAACCCTTACACTAAAAACCAGTACAATATGTATATCCCCAATATGGCCCCCTCCGACTAATATTTATTCAGAAACTTAAAGAAAAAATCTACGAGGTTGCCAGTTTTCTTGGGACGAAGAACTTTAGTGGGTTTGTTAGCAGCTATTTTGCCGATCAGGCAACTGCTTGTGTTGTCAGGGAATATTGAAACAGAGAAAAGTGTGTAGAGTTATAGGTGGTGACAATAGGGCAAAACGGAATAATTAGTGCTCTCCTCTCTTCTCCTATTCTACGTAGATTATTAATCTAGTGTCTCTTGTAATTTTTTAGAATGTTCTCATATCAGATGTACTCATGCGCCCAATAACTATTATTTTGTTATTACAATTGCCTCATCAGCGTGAACTCTTCGACAACTAAACAAGAACTCCCCCCATGGACACCACAGTCGGGCGAACTAAACCTCTTAAGTATAACAACAAGTACAGGTAGGTGTAAGCCTCATCTTTTAGCATTTCGTAATAATAAAGAAAATTTTTAATTTGTATTCTATTTCTATAAAAAAATATAAGCGTTTCGGTGGTTAAGACGTTCCGTAACTATATCAGTATCTGTTTATGTAGGCATGTAAACCCGTGATTCCTAAAAGTTTACAACGTTTTTAACTTACACGAAAGGTTTTAAACTGTAAATAATTGGATATACTATTTATTATTTAAGTTAACCCCAAATATTTTTTAGATCATCGTCGCAAATCTCCAAAGCATTTAGTATACCCCAATAGCCTTTTCAGGTAGTTTTCTGCGTAACGTTGGCGCCATTGTCGCGATTGATAGCAAACGAAGCTAACTTCAATTACATAAAATGTGACATATTTATTTCACTTTTTCAGGCGATTTATTTATACCTTGACTGATTTAAAGAACACCAAATAACAGAAAATACATTTATTCAACACGATGTACATTTGGAAAAATAATAAAATAAATCATATTCGTAACTATGTACAACGACAATAATTTAGAAATAGCGCACTCAGATGTACGCTATTTTTAATTAAGACGTTATATGAGCTTTAGCGCTTTGAATGAGTTCGAAATATGGCACTACGATATTCAGGTGTGCCTGATTTTTAAGCCACTCAGATACTGGAGGTTTTGTAAACGTGAAGTTATTCAAATTAGCAAACTCCGTTCCTCAGTCGTAAGCTAATTGAATTTAAACGGACGTTGGAATCTCGGGGAAATTGAATTATCCAAACCAACATACTCCGTTACTCTCGTATGTTAATTTGAATTTAAGCCGTCCTGTGGATCTCGGGAAACTGGTTTGAGATTTACTCAAATATTTCTGGTGCCCCAGTTAGGAGGAGAGCGTAGCTCTCGTTTGCCCAGTTCGGGTCGGGTATCTGGGTAATTCTCGGATTTAATCTCGTCTTCCTGCCGCTGCCGGCGAGAAATTTCATTTTATACGTTGTCGTCTCTCCTGCGGGCATCACAGCGCGCGGCGGTAGGGATGCGCGGCGAACACTTCTTCGTTCCGGTAGCGTATAACGGCGATCCTGCCTGCTCGAGCGTACTGGAAATTTTCTAAATTAAAAAGATTTGTATGTATTTGAGTATCTTTTCGGTTGGTAAACATAAATAATGTGACAAATCCTTCTCCATACTCATCTACTACCATTACTGTTGTTAATTCAAAATCATAATAATTAAGTCCATGTGTGCTATCGCCAACTATTATATTGTTTCCAAAACTGCTTCAACATTTTTTGTTGGTGACTGTTCATAACTATTAAACAAAGAGGTCGAGAGACTGGGGTAAAGTAGCAAACCGGCTATAAACGCTGTGCGGTGAAAAGAAACCTCAGCTCAGGGGAAAGCCGTGTCTTGCACTCCCAACACGGCCGTACCAAGACCGCTGGGTGATATGTGATCTTAGATTGCATCCTTCTCGTGGTGGCCCTGTTTAAACTAAATCCAGCGGATCTAGACTGGGGCAGTCGATAAACACCCCCCCAAGCCAAGGTGGAAGCGATCGTGCTGAGGGCTGAATGGCAAATGGGTTAATGTTGCCTCGAACGATGCCCCTAGGATACCAGGCGACCTCCTACTGTATTTAGCCTTACCCCCGCAACGGGCTCTGCGGGGGTGGACCTTTATTTCCCGTCTACTCGTGGGAACATCATGGAAAAAGATGAACTCTCTCTCTCTCCCTCCCCTCCCCCCATCCCTGAGCAGAGTGCTTCTACTGAGGCCTCTGCTAACCCCCTCCCCTCAAATAATACGGAGAGCCCCATTCCCGGGGCCTCCACTACTAAGCCGGAAGGTGCTCCCGAAGGGGCCCTCGAGGAAATAAAAATCGAACAACTCAGCCTCCAGGGACCGACAAAACGGAACCTGAGTGGGGCTGAAAAGAAAAGACGAAGGAAGGCTAAGGCGGCGGCTACAGGCTCCGAGGGGACTGGGCTGACACCTATGCCTTCCACATCCGGTGCCGCGGGCAGCAAAGCGGGGGGCATTAAGCGTGGCCATTCGGATGGCAGCACCCCGCCTAGCGCGCAGCGGATGGCAAAAAAGAGTCGGGCGGCTACGTTGAGGCCGTCCACTTACAGCCAAGCGGCCAATAGCGCCATGAGGGTTGCCATCTCGGAGTTTAGGTACCCCGAGGTGAAGCTGTCTGGCGCACAAGCGACCCTGGTCCAGCAGGGGCTGGACTCGATTGTGGATGATCTCCCCCTGGGGGACTCCCAACCGATGTTCTTGCCCCGGTTTGACGAGTTTCGCTGGGCCGAGCTAGGCGTTATTTACATAACATGTGCCGACGAGCCGTCTAAGTTATGGCTCAAGGAGAACGTGGCGAAAATCCAACCTTGGAAAGACGCCAAATTAAAGGTTTTGGAAGGGGAAACCCTTCCGAAGCTGAGAAAGCTTATCGCCTGGGTGCCCGGCGCGCCGGACCCCACCGATAAGATTTTGCAGCGGCTCCAGCTTTATAGCCCGGGCCTCCAGACTAAGTTGTGGAGAGTCCGAGACCGTCACGAGGAGCCCCATTCGGTGCGCCTCGTGCTCGGAGTCGATGAGGCCTCCGCAAGGATTCTGGAAGGCCAGGGCTATAAGGCCTACGCCGGTACGAAGAGGGTGTCTTTCACGGACCCCAAAACCAATCGCGGGACCGAAGGACCTTCCGAGGAACCACAGGGACCGCCAGAGGTAGCCTCCATGGAGGTAAGTGCCGAGGAGGAAGGCGGACACTAACTTCTCTAGTTAGATGGCTGACCTTCAAATCCTCCAGATTAACTTGCAACATAGCACCTCTGCGACTAGTTTAATTAGTCGTCAGATGGCTATGGGGCACACAGATGTCATCCTAATACAGGAACCCTGGGTTCACCAGGGCAATGTAAAAGGATTAGATGGTGCTGGGACAAATTATTATTGTTCCAACACTAGCCCAAGAGCTTGTATCTGCGCTGCCAAGCAACTGAACGCTCAATTAATACCAGAATTTTGTTTCAGAGATCTGGTAGCCATAAGGACGAGTCTCGTGAAGGACGGTGGGAGGACAAACCTTGTTGTTTGTTCGGCCTACCTCCCTTATGACTCTCCCGACCCACCACCGACTCAGGAACTAATGAACCTGGTCAATTATTGCAAGGAAAAGCGTTCCCCCTTGCTAATCGGATGTGACTCGAATGCCCACCACACGGTGTGGGGAAGTTCAGACGTCAATGCCAGAGGAAGGGATCTCCTGGAGTATCTGTCAACTACAGACCTTGAGATTCTCAATAGGGGAAGTTCCCCCACTTTTGTTACTCCCAGGCGACAGGAAGTAATTGATTTGACCTTGGGATCCACGCAGGTAACCCAATGGACAAAAAACTGGCGAGTTGTACCGGAACCATCCCTTTCGGACCACCGGTACATCCGATTCAGCCTGGAGCTGCAACACAGCGAAGGTGCAGCGTATAGGAATCCCAAGTCTACCGACTGGGCTGCCTTTAAGGTGGACATCTCGAATGGACTACAGGGAATTTCCTATAGCACTCGCACCACAAAGGAGGTAGAAGAGCACCTCAGTATTATCAATACTGCGGTCAAGGCTTCTTTTGAAAGGAGCTGCCCGCTACGACGCGCAAAAAGGGCAAGGAAAGTACCATGGTGGAACTCCGAGCTCCAAATGCAACGTAAAGAGACACGCAGGCTCCTAAATAGGGCAATGCGTACAAAGTTCGTATGCGATTGGGACTGTTTTAAACAGGCCCAACGCAATTACAAAGATTCTATTCGTAGATCTAAACGAGAGTCCTGGAAGGCCTTCTGTCTCGACATTGAAGGACTACCAGAAGCAGCTAGACTGCATAAGACGCTCTCAAAAAATCCAAGAGCCAAGCTGGAGTGCCTAAGGCTCCCTTCAGGTGACCATACGGCCACTGATGAGGAGACCCTAAGGCATCTCCTGGAGGTGCACTTCCCAGGCTCTGTGGCTGAAACTGGTGATGTCCCACTAGTAAGGGCTCCCCGCATTGGCATTAGCCCAATGGACTGGGAGATAGCCTCGAAAGTGGTAACACACGAAAAGATCAGGTGGGCGATAAGCACATTTGATCCGTACAAAAGTCCAGGGCCAGATGGCATTTTTCCGGCACTTCTATAGGAAGGGCTGGATTTGCTCATCAGGCCACTCTACAACATATTCAGGACCTGCCTTGCTTTCGGGTATACACCAGTAGCGTGGAGATCCGTTAAGGTGGTCTTTATACCAAAGGCAGGTCGAACCTCGTTTGACCTGGCCAAATCATTCAGACCTATCAGCTTAACCTCATTTCTACTTAAAACGGTGGAAAGAATGGTGGATAGGTACATAAGAGACGGCGCATTAAGGATAATGCCGCTGCATCCAAACCAACATGCTTACCAAATGGGCAAGTCAGTGGAATCGGCCCTTCATACTATCGTTTTTAGGATAGAGAAGGCGCTGGAACACAAAGAACTGGCCCTAGGTACTTTTTTGGATATAGAGGGCGCGTTTGACAACACTGCCTTTGAGTCCATATGCACTGCGGCAACGAACCATGGAATAGAGCCCACCATTGTTCGGTGGATGAAATCCATGCTAGAAAACCGCAGGGTAACCGCCACTCTAAACGAGGATACCGCAAAGGTGACCGTCAGGCGTGGGTGCCCGCAGGGGGGAGTACTCTCGCCCTTGATGTGGTCCCTCGTCATAGATGGGCTCCTGCGTGACCTCAACGGAGCCGGCATATACACGCAAGGCTATGCAGATGATCTTGCTATACTCGTAAGAGGAAAATTTCCACATGCCATCTGTGGGGTTACTCAAATTGCCCTCAGAATCGTGGAAAGATGGTGCATAGGGCACGGATTGTCGGTAAACCCCGACAAAACCGAACTTGTCCTATTCACAAGGAAAAGGAAGATAGAGGGCTTTGTTGACCCAGTACTCTTCGGTACCCCTCTGAGGGCCGCCGGAAAAGTTAAGTATCTGGGAGTAATCCTGGACGCCAAACTGACCTGGAAGGAGCACTCGGAATGACAAATACAAAGGGCAACTGCCTCCTTTTGGATGTGTAGACGCACCTTTGGAAGCACGTGGGGTCTTAAACCGAATGCCATCATGTGGATGTACACCGCGGTGATAAGACCCCTCATCACATACGCTGCACTTGTATGGTGGCCGCGGGCCACCTTAGCTAGCGCAAAGAAACGCTTCGGCCAACTCCAACGGCTAGCTTGTCTAGGAGTGACGGGAGCAATGCGAACAGCACCCACAACGGCCCTGGAAGCCCTTCTCGGACTCGTGCCCCTTCATCTAATGATTGAGGCTGAGGCTAGAAGGGCGGCTTACAGGCTTAAGTGTGGGGGCCAGTGGACAAAGGTAGGAGGGACGCTGGGGCATTCGAGGGTCCTGTCATTTATGGCAGGGGCTCACGATACCCTCAGCATGAGGAGTGATCGTATGGTCCCCTCCTTTTCCTTCAATAGGCCATATAAAACAGTCATCCCTTCTAGAGAGGACTGGATTGCCCGTGGCCATAACCTCCTTACTCCTAAGGGACTTATCTGGTTCACAGACGGCTCTAGGACGGAGGCTGGCGCAGGGGCGGGCGTCTATGGCGAATCACCTAGAGTGAAGCGTGCGTTCTCACTGGGCAGGTACGCCACCGTATTTCAGGCCGAGGTGTTTGCCATCCTGGCCTGTGTTTATGAAAACCTAGACAGAGGTTTTACTAACAAGCATATCTACATCTGCTCGGATAGCCAGGCCGCTCTCTTAGCCCTGAATTCCTTCAGGGTGTCTTCGGAACTAGTGTCTGAATGTCGAGCGGCGCTAACGAGACTCTGCGTGCAGAACTCTGTAAAGTTGCTGTGGGTACCAGGTCATAGCAACATTGACGGTAACGAAGAGGCGGATCAGTTGGCTAGGCAGGGCTCCAGCGGTGACCCGCCTGGACCCGAGCCAATTCTTGGGATACCATATTGCAACGTAAAGCTAGAAATGAAGAAATGGGTCTGGACCCGGTTCCTTCGTGAATGGTCTTTACAGCAGGGACTAAGGCAAGCTAAACTCTTTATTGGGGAGTTATCGCTGTCGACGTCCAAAGAGCTTCTAAAACTCAGTAAGAAGCAAATTAGGATAGTAACAGGACTCCTAACAGGGCACTGTCACATCAACAAACACCTGCACAAAATCGGTATCACAAATGATCCGATCTGCAGGCTATGCGGGGAAGAGGAAGAATCTTCCCAGCACATATTATGCCAGTGTGTCAGACTGATGACCCTGCGACACAAACACTTCGGCGCAGCGTTTTTACAACCGGAGGATATAAGGCTCATCCCTATAGGCCAAGTGCTAGCCTTTGCGGTTGGTACCGGCCTGTTCAAAGACGAGATATAAAAAGCGGTACGCACAATGGGCCCCAGGCCTGAGTGCCGCGGGGTCAACTCCCGCACCGCAAAAGAAGAAGAAAACAAAAATCAGATTCTACAAAGTTATCTGCAATTTCGCCCTGTTTTTTATAAAAATAAAGCAGGATTGTTTTCAATGTCTGTACTATTGCACTCTTTAACCCATAAATCTAAACAAATTGCATTATTTTTATGTTTAACTCCATCTTGAACTTCTAAGATTAAACTCCTTTTTATATTGCTAATCTTGTATTGTTAGTAAATCCACTCGCTTTAGATCATTTCCTATATTGCTTCGATTACTGTCGAGAACTCTATAAAAAATCAGATGGATTAATTTCATTTCAATACTTTCAAGCCGCTGAAAATATAATTGTACATACTTTGCTATAGGTGCTCCACTTATAAGTTTTGAGGATACAACATGACAATCTTCGCTACTTATTCGGAGATGCTGTAGTTGTTTTGTATGCCCATAATGAGTTTTTATTCTTGAAACGAACATTTTACCATTAGTGTCTTCCAGTACTTTCATTTGGCTTATACAGGCTCTGTTTAATTTACAGGAGCCTTGAGATTTAATAATACGTTTGTAGTAGTTTATTTGTATTCCTTGATATTTTACCTATAGAGTTGAAGCGGTTTTTAGTACGTAGGTAAACATTTTTTTTTAAATATTGTACGAGGATAGGTATATTTATTTATTTCATTTTAAGAAATTGTTATTAATTAAGAAATTAAGAAATAGAAACTAAATTAACCGTTGAGTGTTCAACGGGTATTACTCTAGTCCTCGTATAATTATTGATTTAGTACAAATATTATTAAGAAATGTAGTACCTTATATATTATGTAGATACTTACCAGCTCTGTTGCAAACGTAATATGTCAGTACTGCTTTTGAACCAAGAGTTTTCTTCCCACGTGGAATAATTGCACTTTTATTTTTTCTCAATATCATCTTTCCAAGTATTGAATTCTGTAGCCACCGTAATTGTACCAGTTACTCAATGCACATGTAAGTATAGCAATTAGTTTACTTTACCTTGGCTATTTACAAACTCCAAGTCCTTTGTAAAAATGTTAAAAAAATGAATTTCTTTTAAATGGTTTGTTAAATCAGTGTCTTGACAAAAGGAACAACAGGAACCTTCTACTAAACATTTATAATTAAATACACTTTTTTCATAGGTAATTGCACTAGATTGCACATTATGGACATTTTTTATGTGTTTATTTAAATTGCACACCAAACAGCTTATCACAAAATTTACAAAGTCCAGGCATATTTATATAGCAAAATTCGCATCATCACATAACCTAGAACGTGTCGGCCGCACACAACCTGTAAATGTTAACAATTAAAAAATAGGGGGAAATAAGTAAAGTACGTTTTTTTCTATAATAATTTTCAAGGTCCACTTTCTAGGAGATAAGTTGCATTCCTGCAGGGTCCCTAGTTTTAATAATGTTGGTACATAGATTTTTAGTTCTTTCTTTCCACTAAAAAAATGATTTGTCATTTTGACAGATATGTCATAATTTAATATCGCTTGCTTCATTTTTGCATTTAAAATATTTTTTGGTTTTCTTTTTTTATCCGATTTTATTGATGATGATGATGATTCCATGTTAAAAAAAGAAATTTGTCAAGAGTTCAAATTAAGAAACTTTGACATCCAAAATTGACACATAACCATAATTTTGAAAAAGTTCTACCAACACGAGGTATAAAAATTTTCTAGCGTTTTAATCACATATCTACCAACATTGTAACACTTTGACAGTTATTATAGAAAAAAAAAAAACGTACATAGCCAGTGATTTGAATGACATAGATACAAGTACAGCATTAAAAATTACATACGTTTATGTGCCAAGATGTGTAACATCCCTTTTTCGTGCTATTTTCTTCTGTAATACAGAATATGAATATACTCTATCTTTCTTGCAGTTACTAGCACAGCACCCTAGATATAGAACACAGCATGCTTATTTTTGTTTTTCAAAAACGTATGTTGATTATTGCACCTTATTATAAACAAGAAATTGTCAAACTCACATTTTTAGGTGTCAACACATAACCTTAAAGAAGTCGGCTGTTTACTAATTTCAGTATGACTAAATTTTGCTTTAAATGCGATAAAGAAGATGATCAACTATTTCCATGTGATGGCTGTAAAAGAGAGCTGTGCAAAAAGTGTGGAGAAATATTCGAAACCGAAATAAGATGCTTAAAGTTAAGTAAGAGAAAACTGCTAATCTTTTGTGAACCATGTAAGGTTGGTGGTTTTCGTGTACCAGAGTTAATTAAGAAAGTGCAGCTACTTGAGAGTAAATTTGATCAATGGTGACAATATGTCATGAATGTGCAAATAAGCTGGATATGGGTCACAGCAAGGCTTTGATCTCAGAAATGTTTTAACGTCAACAGCGAGCTAAAAATGTTATACTTTTCAACGTTCAAGAACCTCATGGTAACTCCTATTCAGAAAAAGCCCACGTAGACAAAAACTCAGTCAAAGAACTGTTGAGATATTGAAGGGGATACTGATGACTTGAAACTCTTTAGGTTAGGAAAATTTGATATAGTATAATGCTTCGTTTAGAAGTTATTCTGAATTCTTGTGAAGAAGCAAAAAATATTTTAAAAAACAAGAATAAAATTACAGTGCCTAATGTGCAAATTAAATCTGATCAGACTCTAGCGCAAACGGATTACTGTAAAAAAAATAAGGCTAAAATTGAGCGGTTTAATAAGGAAGGGGTTACTAATAAAACAATCAAATACCTAAATGGTGTTCCTACAATTGTGGATGCCACTTCCCGTAGTAACTCAAAAAACTACTAACTGTGTACTATCAAAATACTCGTGGCCTTCGGACCAAATTACAGTTACAAATTGCAGTAACTACCAATAGTGATTATGATTTAATAATTTTTACTGAGGCATGGTTGCAGAGTGACATTTCTGATAATGAAATGGGACTCTCGAACTATACTGTGTTCAGGAAGGATCGGAATAGTGAAACTAGTGTTTTTAGTAGGGGTAGTGGTGTTTTGATAGCTGTTCGGAACCATCTCTGCAGTAGCCGTATTTATGTTACTAACACTAATGTTGAACACTTGTTTGTAAAAATTTCTTGTCAGTCAACTTATCTTATAGTGGGTGCAGTTTATATTCCACCGAGGTCTGCGGGGGATATACGTGTTGTCCCCAGAAATTTTGAATATGAGCATTTCAATGCATTACTTGGCACTTAGTTACTACTCTCATTTTTTGCCTAGCCGAACCAAATATTTTAATTCACTAAGCAACGGAAAATAATTATTAATTTCTAGTTTTTACTAATTTTGTAATAAAATACGGAATCAAAGTCAAAAATAGGGTTACACGATACAAATTATACTTAAATTCTAACAAACACAATATTAACCTAATGAATAACAAATAGCTAAGTTTATTTTATTTATCGGTTTCAGGATATTAAGCCTTTGTTTACATATACAAAAGTAGGCTGGTAACTAGATCATAACTTATCTGTAGGGTTAAAGAATATTACCCTACATGGCAACCATAACCATATAGCAACCGATAAACTATTGAACAAATCACGGATGTTATGAATCATAACTGCCTTAGAAGTTTTAAAATCCTCGCTCTACGAGCTCGGATTTCAAAACATCTGCGGCAGTTATGATACTCATAACATTCCTAGATATGTTAATAGCTATAAATGTTCAAAAACATCTTGTTGACCAAGACAATATCCCAGACGATCATAAAATTCTGGTCTAATTTCTCTTAACATCGCAAGAGTGATATTTTGAGAGGCTTCAAGCAGTTTTATTCTGAGTTCATCCACGTTGTTATCTCTTTTATGTCTCATGTGGTGCTAATAATACGATGAGGAAATATTGATTTAAATATTCCTTAGCTGCATTGTGAGCAGGACATCGGTCGTGCTGATACCAGATGTGGGCCATATCAATGTTTTGTAAGGGTTGAACTGCTGATATCACTTGCTTGTCAAGCAGTTGCAAATACTTTTGGCCATTGAGGTTCCCGTCAATAAAAAATGATCCTATAATAGTGTCCCCCAATATACCAGCCCAAACGTTAAGTTTTTGGGGGTACTGAGTTCTTAAAGTTATTCTTTGGTGACTGTTTTCTTGGGACCAGTATCTCACTACCGAAGAATTGTGACGACCATGTAACAGGAAAGTCGATTCGTCACTAAACAGAATATTTCTAACAAATTCATGATTATTGTTTACTCTATCCATCACATCTTCACAAAATTCCATTCGACGACCATGGTCAGCTGTGAAAACCTCTTGTGTCGTTTTAACTTTGAAAGACTTAAAACCATTCCTTTTAAGTAGTCTATGCACTTCTGATTTTCCGGCATTAATTTCTGGATTTTCTGCAAGGGTGCTTGTTGACAAAGTGTCATTTTCTGTTATCATATTGCGAACCATAATTTCCTGCATTTCAGCTTCTTCATTTTGAGGCTTCCATTCCTTTGAGCACTTACATGATGGATTTTCAGAACCAGTTTCCTCAAACAAATGTTTAACATTGAAGACCGAACTGGTGTTTACTGTCACATCGTATGCCATAACAAACAAATGATTCGCGATTTCATTCGTGGAATGACCTCGATAAAACCACTTAACAATTTGAGTTTTCTGTTCTGTTGTCAACATTTTGAAAAGAAAAATTAACCACTTATGTGTATCATATTTGAAGCTATGTATAAAGTCAAATTGACATGCACAACCAACAATTAAAAAACGAAAGTGAGAAACACTTTCTGCAACTACTGCGACTACTTATTGTCTGGCTAAATTATTATACAACATTGTTAGACTGTACTTATATAAAAAATAGTCAGTACTACTTATTGGATTTTATTATTCCAATTTAACAAAAACAAGAATATAATTCCATTCTATATATTCAATTCATATGTATTGTTGCTTATCTAGTTCTACAACCAGTTACTAAAAAGCAGAAATTGGGAATTGATCCACTTATTTGTCCAAAAATACAAGAGGAAAATAGCACACCAAGATATAGTGCGTCTCCCGATGGGGTAGGTACTACACTCTTGTAAACTATCGAATTTTTTATTCTTCAGGAAAAAGTCATTCTTGATAAAAAGTTTTACTTGTCTTAGGAAGTCACAGTGATTAAACTTATGATAAAGTATACAAAACATTAAAAAAAAATTTAAATGTAATAATGAACTTAAGCAAAGTACTGACTCTTATTTTTAACTTTTATGAAAAATTTTATTTAACAAAGTTGTTACAAAACTGAACAAAAGCTCAACTATGGAGTTTGGTTAAAAATAACAAAACTAACTTTTTCCTAAGAAAACTAAATTTTTGAGGTCAATATAGAAGTCTTTTATACTTTCTTATTCTTGACAGAAAAAATAGTTCGAGTGAGAACAGTAAACAGTAAAAAAATCAACTATATTACGAACTTTCAACATAAAGATCTACTAGAACTTACACATTTTCTAATCTTCTAACTTCTTCATACACATTCATATCTTTCTTTATGGTGACAAATTTAAACAAGCTCCTGTCATATGACACTGACAATTTTAACGACAAGTTAAGATGGCACCTTTAATCGAAGCTCATAAAGCAATAAATCGAACCAGATTGAGGAATGGGATGATCATATGGGTCTTGCTCAGAAAAAAAATCTGCGATACTGAAACAATAATTAGAAGAAAACAAGGCACAACCAAAATTTTCGAAAATTAGGGTATCTTGATATTTTCACCGCTTAGTTTACTATGAAGGCGCTGGTACATACATGTTTTCTATAGCAACCGGCACAGAACTTCAGAAAAAGTTATCTTCATGCAACATTGAAGGTGGAGTTTTCCATTTTAAATAGTAACCATGTGTTGATACGCAGGTTAAATGAATCAAGGCCCTTTGATCCTAACTCACAAGACCAACCGAATTGTGTACAGGGGGGGAGTAGGTATATACGAACATACCTGCGCTAAAATTCTAAGGTTCCACGCCAGTTGCTATATTTTTTTGATAGTATACATATCTGTATATTTAGCATGTGAAAAGTTTTCTTTCGGCACCTATTTTGAGACTTCCACCAAGCCGATTTATATATATTTTTTTAAATAGAAGCTGCCACCATGTGGGTTTGCAAATATATACTGCTCAACAAATGAACTGAACCATTTGCATATATTGGTGCAATTTTATGAATATTTCCAAAAACAGTCATGGCATTTTTGGGAATGTTTCAGGATTGTGTCACTATAAAAAGCATTTCTTTTTGTAATTTTGTTTAAATAAAACTAAGTCCATTAATAAAATATCATTTGAAAATTTTGAGTTTTTCCCAAATGTTGATAGCACATTGCATACAAAGTATGCCAAAAAATTGTAAATGTTCCAAAAAGACTCGAAAAACTCTTAATTCCCTTTATTTCATACTGATGTCAAAAATGGCATTTTTTGGATTACTTCCGGTACAAAAAATGGAACATTCAAGTCTTAGTACATTAAAGTAAAATATTAACGTTCAAGTACTTTAAAATTATACGTCAGTTGTTAACATTAAATTTGAAACGATTTACAACTTTTTATTTAAAATTCATTAAACTTGCAGTATGAAATAAACTGTTGTATTCACCACGAACGAAAAGTGTTTTTAAAGGTCCTCGCAAGTAATTCCGTCCTTGGCTGATGCCTCGGCCTTTAAAATGTCACTTTTCGTTCTAGATAAATAAACTACTATTTTTTGCTCTTCCTCTTATTTTTGTTAAATAGTATTTTTTATAATGGTATTGTTTTAAAATTGTATTAATATGCTTCAGTTGATATTATCCAATTATAAAAATACAAAACTTGTTTTAATTAGAATATGTAGTTTGTAAGTATATGTAGTAAATCCCTGTTATTTTTATAAACAAAAACATATTTCAAATAAATTTGATATTTAAATAGCAGCTTTGTGCTTTATTATATGTATATCCACATATTATGTATCATGTACAAAATATATTCACGATAAGCATTACTTAAGTATCTTTAATTTCATTGCAACGTTGGGAAATATTTTAATTTGAAGCATTGCCATATTACTATTTTTAATTTTTTAGTGTGACACAACAACCTTTCAATGAAAAACGTTAAAAAATCCAACTCGGAAAAACTTGAAAAATTCAAGAGAGATTGAAAACTTCACAGCCTAACACAGGAGTTTATTTATTTATTTATTTTTCAATTAATCCCTTTTTATGCTGTGATCCCAATCTGATAAAGCTTCGTCCTGATTTTTAAAATACCCCGTTATGACTGCTACAGCTTCTTCCGTGGACAAAAATCTTTGCCCTCCTAGGTGTTTTTGAGCTTCAGAAATAGATGGAAGTCTGAGGGAACATGAAGTACCAATTCAAAACCGTACCGATGAATTTCAGCTATCGCAACTGTTGATGTTTACGCCAAAGCTTCATTTTGATGCTGTAGGATACGTTTCGTTAGCATTTCAGTTTGCTTTCTTTGAATTTCTTTACGAAGTTGATGTAAAAAGTTAGAGTAGTATTGTCCTGTTATGGTTTGATCCTTAAGAAAGGAATCCACCAGCAATATTCCCTTCCCATCCCTAAAACCAAAGCCATCACTTTACTAAAGGACGGCACCACCATTGCTTTTTTGGGAGGTGGTGAGCCCTCATGCTTCCACTGTTTCGACTGCTGCGTTGAGTTAGGCTGATAATAGTGAATCTATGTGTCATTGGTGGTAGATAACAAATCTTTAAATAAAATTATTAGGATCAGCCTCATAACAGAGCAGCGACGTTTGAAAAGGAACACGTTTCTAATCAATTATCAGAAGCCAAAAAGCCCACCTCGCAACAACTTTCGACTTTCCTAACTCATTACTTAAAATGTTTTGAACCCGTTCATAGGATATGCCCACAGCCTCTGCTATTTCTCGAACCTATCGTGAATCAAATCGATGTTTTCTTCAGTGGTAGCAGAAGCAGGTCCTCCACTGCGAGAATAATCTTCAATGCCGTTTCTTCCCCTGTTTCAATTCGGCTGCCCACTTTTTGACCATTGTGTATGGAGGACAAGATGTTCCCAAAACGTTTGCCATGTCTTCATGAATTTGTCCTTTTTGTGCAGGTAGGCATTTAATCACTGCACGGTGTTCTATTTTTTCCATTTTAGAAAAGTCAATGCACACATTGCTCCA
The DNA here is from genome assembly GCA_940337035.1 of Agriotes lineatus. NCBI lineage: Eukaryota > Metazoa > Arthropoda > Insecta > Coleoptera > Elateridae > Agriotes > Agriotes lineatus. Next base: position 17,776 of record CALNHX010001853.1, on the reverse strand, counting down.
CAAAATTCCACGTCTCAAATTAACAGAATAACGTAAAGCTTTGCATATAACCAACAGTGACCATAACCTCACTACGAATAATTGTAGCTATAATGTTGCCCTCTCTCTGTCATGTCATAAAATTTTCAATCTATTCGCGTAGAAACTTTCTGCAGTACATATGGGGTACTCATTATTTTGAAATTAATTGATAAATACATGACTCATTGGTGTCTGTTTTACATATCTGTCACAACTATAACATCTTGACAATTTCAATTTTGGTGCTTTTGCTTCAGGGTTGGTAAAGTAACTGCAACAAAGATAAATACATACACATTATTTTGCTTGAGAAAGAGATGATAGCAAAAAAGTATGTCTTGGATATGTTGGATCATTAGATGAACCTTGTGTTTGTATCTAAAAAAAAAAAGTACGTTTTTTTTCTATAATAATTTTCAAGGTCCACTTTCTAGGGGATAAGTTGCATTCCTGTAGGGTCCCTAGTTTTAATAATGTTGGTACATAGATTTTTAGTTCTTTCTTTCCACTAAAAAAATGATTTGTCATTTTGACAGATATGTCATAATTTAATATCGCTTGCTTCATTTTTGCATTTAAAATATTTTTTGGTTTTCTTTTTTTATCCGATTTTATTGATGATGATTATGATTCCATGTTAAAAAAAGAAATTTCTCAAGAGTTCAAATTAAGAAACTTTGACATCCAAAATTGACACATAACCATAATTTTGAAAAAGTTCTACCAACACGAGGTATAAAAATTTTCTAGCGTTTTAATCACATATCTACCAACATTGTAACACTTTGACAGTTATTATAGAAAAAAAACGTACTATATATCCTTCAAAATCACTGACTATAGCACACATACTCTGACGCATGCGCAGTGGACGGAATACTTTGCTAGATTTAACGTCTCGTTTGACACTGACGTGGAGTTGTCAAAATGTCAAAACGGCCATCTGTTTTGATAATACGAGTTTAACCTGTGTACAACATTTGATAACATATGTAAGTATACTTTAGTATAATTAATTTGTGCTAAATTAAAAAATGCATTTGATTCCCAGAGTTCCAACATAAAAAAAACGTCATTTAGAATCTGAGCATGCTGCGGAAGGCTATAGCAAAAATAGAGCAGACTGCTTTCAACAGGGACGTTGATAAACCAATCCAATTGCACGCGAGTAGATTTCATGAAAAAAAAGTACAATTTCCAAGTAAATACGGTTAACTTAAATTTTAGAGTCAATATTGTTTTGAAAGTTTATACTGCAAATGTAATTATTCCGTAGTCGTTAATATAATTGCTTTTATTGCAGTTGTGGCAGTTTTACACTTTTGGCCGGTCACATTTTACTGTATGAAAGCAAGAGACCCGATACTATGGAAAGCTTCAAAGAAGTAAGTGATTATTCTCAACTGGATATTAAACAAGAAGAAGTGGAAATAAAACTCGAAGATTATGTGGAAGAAAGTTACATTGAAATAGCATTTAAGTGTGATGATTTTCATATGGGGGAAAAACTTTATGGGCGTAATAATTGTGACGACAAAACAGTGAAAGGTAATGTAGTTGCACCTATGAGATCCCATCCAGCAGAAAAGTTCTATAGCTGTTCTCTTTGCGAATACACGACGTTACTCAAATGTAGGTTATATAGCCATGAGAAGTTTCATAAAGGAGAAAAACCCTATAGTTGTACTGATTGTGACTTTAAAACGGCACAAAAATGCAATTTAATTGTACATGCCAGGAGACATACAGGAGAAAAACCTTACCGTTGTACTTATTGTAAATATAAAACCACACAAAAACAGCATTTAGTTGTGCATATGAGGTCTCATACAGGAGAAAAACCTTATAGTTGTTCTGTTTGCGACTATAAAGCAACGTTGAAGAATAATTTAGTTAGTCATATGAGAATTCATACAGGGGAAAAACCGTACAGTTGTTCTGTGTGTGGCTACAAAGCAGCATTGAAGAAAACTTTAGTTATCCATATGAAATCTCATACAGGAGAAAAACCTTACAGTTGTTCTGTATGCGACTACAAAGTAGCGTTTAAGAATAATTTAGTTAGGCATATGAGAACTCATACAGGGGAGAAACCGTATAGTTGTTCTGTGTGTGGTTACAAAGCAGCATTGAAGAAAACTTTAGTTATCCATATGAGAACTCATACAGGGGAAAAACCGTACAGTTCTTCTGTGTCTGACTACAAAGCAGCATAGAATAGTCTTAATTGTAAATGTGAGATCTTATACAGGCGAAGAACTTTATAGCTACTCTGTTTGTAACTACAAAGCAGTATTCAAGAATAGTTAAATTAAACATATGCTCTCTCATTCGGAAGAAAATATGATTGTTACATCTGTAAATAAAAAGCATCCAAAAATGTGAATCTTATAATTGGTCTTTTAGGGATTACAGAGCAACACATGTAAACAGTTTAGTTGTGTACTTATATAAAATCACATGTAGGAGAAAAACTACGGTTGTTTTTTCCTGTGAATTTGAAACTGATGTCAGAAGTCTACTGTTTGTACAGCTGACATCCTTTACATGTACGTATGAAAGTGCGATTATTAAATGAAACCTGACAGAATAAACCGTTTTATTATTTGTGAAGAAGCAGTATTTGTTTGAGATAGTATAAGAAAGTAGTGGAACAATAATAACTTAACATCTGATAATTGTCACGGCATTTGCAATGTAAAATTGATTTTTCTAAAATTTCTAATTATTTTGGAAACTGTTTCAAAGAAATTATCAACACTTGTTTTACATAATGTTCATAATTTCATAATGACTTCAAAAGGTATCGCTTCTTGCATACCCATAAGATACTATCAGTTTTTCTGTGCGAAAAGTTTAATTTTAAGATATGTAAGAAACTAAACTGTCAATTTTCTTTCAAATGTGGCATATTTATGTATCTGCATTAGTAAATTTGTTTGTATTGAATTTTGCTACCTTATTTAGCCTGTACCCTGTAACAGTTGTTTCAAATTGTGAATCAAATTTATTATGAAATACATACACTGAAACAATTTTTTGGCTTCGCTTAATTGTTTGGCCAGTTATCCAATTATTTCAGGCTTAACCTGTATATTTTTAGTTGAATTATAAATCCTTTACATTTCGAATTCGTAAATTTTCCGAAGCAGCGTATTTTGTACCTGCATCAAGTTCTTATCGTTTGCGCAATGCCCTCTCGACCTGCGCTATCTCTTATCAGAGTGCAAGCCTTCTTTCAGGCACGAAATTTTCGTCCGAGGCATTCGCTGTCTTAACCTGAGTCCGCCGTCACCGGCACGGCTAAGGCCTGTTTTTAATTATGTCAAATTACGTGCGCTCAACCAATTTCAATGAGCAGTGTGTTTCCTAGGGCTGATTATGATCAGGTACGATGGCGCTTTGCTGTTTTATTTTCTCCATAGTAATTACATTTTTCTTAGCTCTTAAATAATAGTTTTAACCCAAGAATTTGATCGGGAAGGCGATGCCGCCGCCCAGTTATAATTTTCCCCACCGGCTAATGCCTTATTCACCTCTGCCGTTGGGAATGTTGTGCTGCTACGATTACGGATGCATCCAAGGTGTTTATAGCCACGTGGTGTAGCAACCCCTGACCAACATCTTTTCCCTGAGTAGAGATTAGTGCCAAAAGCTACTATGGACCGGCTATTCCACGATTACGTTGTGTTAAATTATTTTCTACACCTGAACTTTTATTCTAAAATTATCATTCTTAAAATCTGCATTTACGCTTATTATCATTATAAATCTGTAAAGCTCAATTTTATACATGCTCTTGTATATTCATATTTAAACTTCTACGCAAATATTTAATTATGCTCAGTTTTTAAAGTTGCTATTATGTGTATTTCGACCCTCTGTAAAAGGTACAGTCACGCTTTTTTATCTTCAATAGCCTAACAGAAGGTATTATTAAATGATTGAGGTATGCATATTCCATGAATAATTTGAATTTAGAGTTATTAAAATAACCCGAAAGGGGTTCTTAATTTTATGCGTGTCGCAACCTTCAGTTCACGTACACAATTTTGTTATTACATTTTTTTGCATTTTAATTATTCTGATTATTTACTATTGACACTTCAAGACTTTTCTATTATTTATTAATTAAACGCTAGTCACTTGTAGTTTATTTTCTTATTATTCGAAATCTTTTGATTTCTGGCGCCCATTTCCATTTCCTTTTCCTTTTTTTTTTGAAGACATTCCAGGGTACATAGCTGATGATTTGAACCTACGATCTAAGGCCGCCGAAATTTGAGTTAGCTAGGGCCATTGCGTTGAGTAAAGAGTTTTTCAGAGCTGCCGTGGTGTATAAACTGTAGGGGGGTTGATCTACCATTGCTTAATTTTATTAATTAATCGCAGGTCGGCTTCTTTATTGTTTCAACACATTGTAATAAAAATGTGTTCAACATTTACAGCAATAGGGACGAAACCTTAGAGAAAGTCGGACTTTGCGCAGGTTGGTGTGGGAGAACTGGTACACTGAGCTTCAAAATTCACTGTTTTATTCAGTTCAGTCACTGATAGAAGCTTGTTATGGTTTTATAATAAGTGACGAATTTGTTTTGATTTAATTTAAAAGACTGAATTGCTTCCATTAAAATTGTTCTTACAGTATATGTGGCAATGGCATTTTGTGTTTCATCGTTTTCCAAAATTATTTTATTGATTTTATCACTTAATAAATTGTTTTTCGCTAGATCGTTTACTGCTGAAATTGTGTCGTTTAAGACTTTAGTTTGTTCGAATAAAATATAGTGTATTTTTTTTGTAATTTAACAATTGTTTCATATCTAATTCCGTCATTAACGTCAAGGTGAAACGGTACCTCTTAAATGGCCCTTCACTTACTGATTTATTACATTACAATTCCCTGGGTTCCTTAGCTATGAGACTCTTTTTTCATCGTCAGTGCTGCTAAGGGTAAGCTAATATTGTTTAAGGTCAGCTCGTCGTCACCTGAAATAGTGGGGTCACAACGGCATACACCAATGTTAATAAAATCCCCACAGTTTACATAAAAGGCATATAATCTGCAATAAAGTACAAATACCAGCGAATACACACCTAAGGAATACAAAGTACAAACGCTATGCGTTATGGCATACAAAACGGTTTAAATAGAACGCCAAAATTCAAATAATAACTCCAAGTTTAATGTTTATGCCGCGAAATCGAATTGGGCTACGCGACGCTGTCGATTCTTGTAAGGGTCGTATAATAGACGAAATTTGACCCGCTTAGTGCTCACAGCGGATTACGGTGAATTATGACGCAGCAACCTTGCGTCAGCAGCTTGCAGGTAATTCCCCGGCGTCCTTGGTTTGCCATCAAGCGTTGGAGTCGCGCTCAGGAATGTGGCAATCGCCACTTATTTTGTAGCAGTTTTGGGTATAAACTAACCTGGCTTATTCCAATTTTCTTCTATTGAATGCTGCAGCTAACTTTTGATCTGGCCGCCCAAGTTGTCGGGTTCAAACAGCGCTTCTATGGTAAGGGGGCCCAGCTTTCTTCTGTTGAATGCTGTAGCGAGTCTTCGGCGATGTCAATCACGTTGTGGAGTCCCCACGGCGCTTCTCTGGCGGGTCACAGCGCACTATTGCCGGGCTTTCTTGCGACTGCTGCAGGTCGCAAGACACTTTATGGGAGTCTGCGACTCCTTCAGCTCGAACGCACTGTATGGCAGTCTATCGGCGACGCGGTTGATTCGCCGAGCTTGACGGCTTGGGCGCGAATGCCGCTCATTGCACCTATCTGGCCGGTTATTCCCCAAATTAACCCGCACTGTTAGCAAATTCTCTCACGTTCTTCACTGGTGTGTCCGCACTCGACACTCCATTGTCCGTTTCGCACACACAGCGATTTTCACTTATAATACGGTTCTACGTAACTTGTACATAATTAACACATACTGCTGGGACTTATCACTAATTAGTGTATAATGAAAGGTATAAAATATGTAAGTATAGGTGGCACGAATTGACCCGTTTCAAAGGTTACCGGTTAAAAATTTAATAACTTATCCCAAACTGTCAATGAGTCCGCGTTTATTAATTTTGTGTTCCATTTCAGGAAATAGTTGATTAAGGAGTTTGTCAGCTATTTCTAAATATAATTTTATGATTAATAGCATATTATTATGATTAATTAAAATGTCTTCAATTTTTTTTAAATACATGTGTTCAATAGGGAAATTTAAATCTTCAAGGAGCATAATAGTTTTTATTAAATTACTTCTAAGTGTGCCATAGTTTATAAGCATAAGTGTATAATCTATAGTTTTAATTAATGTAAATTCGCTTTCCTTCAGCGTTACCTAAATTTAAGGGATATAATCCAGGGTTGTCTTCAAGGTTTTTGATTGTTACTTCGCCAGTGACATATTAGATTCTGAGGGTGCACACGATTGGGACGGTGATTGGCCTGTAAAAGGCAATAATTCATTAATATGCCGTTTGGTTCTAGGTCGGGTCGTTAACGGGTGTTAGTTCATAAATATCATGTTCGAGAATTTGAGAAACGACAAAGGGTCCAGTAAATTTTGGTTCTTTTTAATTTCTGAAATTAGTTTATACAAATACTTTATCTTCTAGTCTGAGAGTTTTGTTTTTGAGGGACACTTGCCGTTTGATGGTTCTCACCATGGGGCCTACCGCACCTTCGTGCTGTATTGTTTGACCATCTTGCGTGATAGTTGTTAGCAATTCGGTGAGTGGCTGGGAAATTGGTTTAAATTGCTCTACAAGAGCCATCCGCGATTCGGCGATACTGGCTTTTAAAATATCATATTTCCGTCTGACAGCTTTTATAGCTTTAATAAAATCGCTTATTAACCATTTGTCCATGTTGCTATTGCGTTCGTTGTTCGTAGACTACTAATTCTACACCAGTGGCATATGTCTATATAGTGAAACTAGAACGCGTTGGCCAGCGTAAAGAAACGGTTAACAATAAAAATGCTTGCTTAAGCTGGTAGCCAGCCGACGTCCGGCCCTGCCAGCGTTAACAATACAAATGCTTGCTGCGTCGCCACTTGTGCGCGGTCGGCATATGCGCGCGCCACTTGCTAGTATGCAGGCCCTTCATGCTGCGTGTGCCGGCGCCACTTGCGCTTACGATCGGCATGTGCGCGCGCCAGTGCTTACAGTCGGCCGGCGGCATCAGCTCTTATAATATAAGATAACTGTCGAACCCTTTTATATAACGGCCGGCGTTGATTTCCCTTTCTTTGTTGAGAACCAAAAATCCATGATCGTTGCTCCAACAGTAAGAACATACATTTTTAAACTTGTGGAATGACATGTCTGTGTTTAAATGGCCATCGTAAATGTGTTTAAGATTGGTGTAGTCTTGCCGGAATGCGATTATGATATTTTATCTCGTACGAGTTATTTCGGGATTGATGAGTAAGTCTGCCAGAGGTAAAAATAATCTATATTTCGATGACGCCCGAAACTACAATAATCTCTAATTATACTTTGAGTATCGCACGCCACGTCGTCAAACACCATAACAGAATTTTCTTTCGCTTCGTGTGGTTTGATAACATCACACCCTCGCTGAATTCTTAGAATCCGATTTGTTTTAGTGGCTCCAACAATGTCCTCAGATAATTGTATTTAGGTTTGTCGAGGGTATTGGAATACAGATACACGTTTTCAAGCCGCTACCCATTAGGGTGCTCCAATAGAATGATCATCGCATTGCTTTTCCCACAGACGGAACTACCTACAATCAAACCCCTTTTACATCCGCTACCCAGTAAACCACTGTGCCGTCTGTACCTCTCTGACATGGAATTTACTGTATGATTTACTACCGGAAACGTTTAATTGTTGTTTCACAATTTTGATGTTTTCCATCGTTTTCGGACGGAAAGTAACTGACTTCCCACCGTGTTGCAGAGAGTATATATCTAACCCTTTGAGCTTCACACCGTCAGTCGCTCCTCGACGAGCGTTTGTTTAAGATGAGTTGTACTAGGCGTAAAACTTGTAGTCGTCGCCAACCTTCTGACGGAAAGGTTGCGGTTTGTTGAATAACCTCATTGATAAGTTGCCCTTCGGATTACATATACCAGGCTACAAGTTTTCCGGACCTGGTAACCGCTTAAACAAGCGGCTTTCTCGCGGTGATCGAGAAAGAACACCTCTGGACGAGGCCTGCAAACAACACATCGCATACTCACAATCTAGTAATCTTTCGATACGTCACGCACCGGATAAATTTCTTGCACAGAAAGCTTGGGAACGTGGAAATTCGGTATAGGAGTCTCCCGGAAATGAATGCGTACACTACCCATTACCGGTATTATGCAGGCGAAGACGAAACTTGGGCTGACCTTAAAAAGGTTCAAAATGCTGGCTGGTTCGCCGCTGGCGATCCTGCCATTACTGATTCAGAAGGCAACTTCAATGCCTGCATACTGTTGAAAATGCTGTTAGGCTTTGAAGAAGATTATATATATATTGTAATGGTTTGCTGCCCACAGCAATTCTGATTGCCTAGTTAACACAAAAATGAATAAGTTCAAAAATGAGCACAAAATTGAATATTCTATTTATTGCAAGAAAGTCAGTATTTTACATTAATAAATGCAGTTGATATGGGCAGTAGCAATCATAATTTGAGTAAGAAAGGTTGGCATGAGATAAGATAGAAATCAGAAGTGGTACGTTCAGAGTTTCAGTCATAATTAATGTTCGGAATGGCAAATGCAGCTTGAATTATGTAGCTTATTCAACTCCACCCTGGTTGAGTTGAATAACGTCAAACAATGATATGAATTTTAAAATAATAAAAGATGTTTTGTGAAGTACAGAAACTGTATTAGCGTTATAAGTATTAACGGTTTATAAGCCACAAACGCCAAGGTACCGAAAAGGTGAAGCAAAGTAGTACGAGGAAGTAAAAATTGCAAAGAGCAATAAGGCAACCTATCGGAAGACAAACAATTGCAGATCAGAGCGTGTGTTTGCGTCACTGAAATAAAATAGATTAGCCGGAAGCCACGTCACATATTTAACAGCATTTACCTGATGTGGTCTTCTCTTTTCGGTGTTTTGTAATTCAATTTACACTGAATTTCTGGGACCTGCAAATCACTTTGTACACTAAATTTTAAGGTTGTGGACCTGTCAAATACAAAGTCACGCATCTTTCATACTAGTTAAATTATCATACAGCAAAGCAAAGTTAATGATTCTATTCCCCTGAGAAAAGAGTTATATTTCTTTTATTTTATGCTTTACCGGAGCTAAGCTCTATTTAATTACAAGTAAATAAAATACAGAGAGCAATAAACCATTTACTGAAATAATAATCATTACATATTTTCATTACCCCTGAGTTAGACATAAAATTCAAATGTTAAAACCATTTTAATTTATAAATTGTAGTGATTTGCCTTGAATTATTATTTATATCTTTAGATAAAGCCTTTTGAGTATTAGGTGGCGCCATTACAATATACAGTATGTCCCCGAATTGGGTTACAAAGGGGGAAAAAACTTTTTTTTGACTTCTCAAGAAAAATTACTCTTTGTAAAAAAACCCTGTCTGTTCTGAAACTAAAGATGCACTTGCCAAAATTTAAATATCTCCTTTCATATACGGGGGATGCTCGAAAATATGAAAATGACTCAAGAATAAAGTACCCTTATTTTTCAAAATAGACTAAATTTTATTTGAAAAACTTGTTTAGAATTAAAGTAGGTGTTAAATATAAAGTCACAGCCACCTGCTCTAAAAAAACATTGTTCACTAGTTTCACATCAATAGCAACTCAAGCAATTATAATTTTTAATAGATGTGTTATAACTCATATTTCCAATTAACATTATTGTATATTTTGAAAAATAAAGGTACTTTATTCTTTAGCCATTTTCATATTTTCGAACCTCTCCCGTATACGAAAGGGGATATTTAAATTTTGGCAAGTGCATTTTTAGTGTGAGAACAATGAAGGTTTTTATAAAGAGTGATTTTTTTAGAAGTCAAAAATAAACTTTTTTTCCCTTTTTGTAACCCAATCCGGGGACATACTGTATATAACGGAAGACTACAGCTGTCACCGTTTATCCGCACCCACTTTCCACACATTTCTGTCATAGCAGCCATCTTCCTCTCAATCTCTTGCACGCATAGCTTCGCTTAGGGCTTAGGTCATCCCTCCAACTTCTTTTCGGCCGACTTCTTTTCTCAGGTGGTATCCATGTCAGTACCTATTATTTTTGGCCATCTTGATTCTGCCATTCTATTAACAGTGGATAACCATACCAGCTGTCCTTTTTGCACCAAGAAAATCATGGAGTTCTTTTCAGCCTGCATATCGTCCCCTATTTTTTCGTTGCGTACCCTGTCTAATCTTGTTTTACGGCAACTCCGTCTCTAAAAGTCCACTTCGGTTGCTAGCAATTTACTTCTATTTTTTCCATTTACATCCCATACTTCTGCTCCATATGTGACCACGGTTTATACAATCGTAGTGTAAATATTTTTTTAGTGGATTTACGTATGTTTCTATCCCACAATATAGGATTTAAAGATCTTATATTTCTTCCTTTCTGTACCCGATTCCTTATTTTTTCATCACTATTTCCACATTTCCTTTGACATATTCGGTTTCCAAAATGAGATTTTCAGTTTCCTTATTTCCAACGACCAAGTATTCACACTTTTCTCGTGTAGTTTTAAACCAGCTACTTCATAAGCTTCCTTAAGTTTTCTTACCATGTAACTTAGGTCATCGCAATCTTCTGCTATTACTATCTAGTCGTGGTCGTAGTAGAGGGTGTACAGTATATCGTCTTTCACTTGATGCCCATTATTTTACACTTCTTTTGCCATCCTTTTAGGATACTGTCCAAATAAATTTTAAATAAAGTGGGGATGATACAACATCCTTAACTAAGGCCGTTAGTTATTTAGGGAGTTTTTCAATTACGTTACGCTAAAATAAAGGAACGCTAAAGCTTATGTTACCTAGCGAAGTCAACGATGCAGCCAATCAAAATCAAATTATACCATTTTAGCGTAACGCTATCGTGACGCTATTTTAACGTGACGTTGTGCAAAAACTCCCTATTGTATGCCACTTGATAATTCCGTGCCGATTTTTATTTTCGCAATATATTCTTTGTAGAGATTACATGTAGCATTAATTAGCGCTGGGCTTATTCATGTCTTTTCCATTTCTTTCCATAGCTTTTTTGATCGGAACGCTGTCATATGCCTTTTCTAAATCTATTAGAGCAATGTGTTTCTCTTTCTCTTTGTACCCGCTTATCGAATAATATTTTCAGCATGAAGATATTATCTATGGTAGATCTTCCGGCTCGAAAACCTGCTTGTTCCTCCGGCTGTTGGTCTACTATTATTTCCATTTCAATCATGTTTTTCAGTAATTTGAAATAGCATCTATCTATTGTACAGTTTACTGTGATTCCCCTATAATTGTTAGGATCATTTTTGGCACCCTTCTTGTAGAGTGTAGGTGTTTTATAAGAAACTTTCCATTCTCTAGGGATCGGTTCACCATTTAAACACCTTTCAAATAGAGCTCTAAGCATAATTTTCAATTTGTTGGGGGCATATTTTATTAGTTCTGGGTAATTTCCCCCAGGGCCAGGTGATTTTCTTAAATTTATTGTTTTTATTGCTTCATCAGCTTCTAACTGGATTAATGTTATTCGTTGCTGGAAATTTACTTTATACTGCTTACGGATAAATTCCGGTCTTTTCTCTTGCAATAAATTTTGAAAGTAGGTAATCTCCCCATTGTTCTGTGGTGATGTTATGTATGTACATATTATTGCTGTTTAGCGTTTCTGAACTTTTTGCTCCACCAATAAATTTGTTAATGTAGTCGCAACTTTTGTTTCACGATCTATTCTTTTTATTTATAACTTCTGTCTTTACTTCCCTACTGAGCCTTTGATATTATTCTTTACTTTTATTACTTTTATCTTGCAAATATCGTAGATATGATTGTTTCGTTTTCTTTATTTTTTTTCTGGATTTTCGTCCCACCAATATGGTGTCTTGATTTTCTTGTAATTATCTAGTGCTTCATTTGCTGCTTCTTTAACGCATCCTTAAATATATTTATACTCCGCTTCAGTAGTTCCATTTTTATTATTAACTTTTCTTCGACACTTTTCTGGTAAAGAAATACGGTACTGTCATCTTGAAAACTGTCAAGGTTGTACTTTGGTTCTCTGATTTTTTCGTCGTTATCCTCTTCTTTCTTTCCATTTCTTGATATATTGTAGGGAATATATATTTTTGCTTCTAAAAGGTGATGATCACTTCCACAATCCGCTCCCCGTTTTACTCTTATGTCTTTCATTTTCATAACCGAACCTTGTTTATCAATTATTGACTGTAGTCCTTAGTGCGTTGATGTCAAGTGTACTTGTGTATATCTTTATGAGCAAAAAAGGTGTTTATTATTTTTAGTTCGTACTGCTCACGGATGTCTATTAACCTTTCACCATTATTGTTTAGGTTGAGAGCAATTTCTCCTTGCATTCCTACTACAAAATCATTTCTCCTCTTACCAACTCTGCCGTTGAAATCGCCTGCTAGGATGATTTCATGAATATTGGGCACTAGTTCAATTATTTCTCGAGGTATCTTTTTATATTTTTTTTACAGCTATAGATATGCTTGCTTTAGCCGGTTCACTTTTATTAATTCCACTGTAAAAATGTATAAAGTTTTTTAGAATCTCACCGCCATTTCCGATAGTACTTCTTTCTTATAATTCAGTAAGAATCTCCTATTTACTTCTTATGCCCTGAATATTCCATACTCCTATAATCATTGTCCATTTATCTCACAACTTCCTTTTCTTAATTTGACCGTCCATGTTTCGAGACAAAATACTGGTTTTTTAGTAGATTTTGCAAATATGCAATAGCCCACTGCACAAGCCCAAACCTGGAGGACCAGGGTTATTTTCTTTCGGGGCTTCTTTTCCTTACCCTTTGACGTTTCCACGTTTCTCTATACACCAAAGCAAACTTTAGTTTACCCCTGCGGGGCGACGATTGTGAAAAAGTAATATTAAATATCCGACAAGAACTTGTATTAATTCGCAGCAATACTCCACGGGAGACGGCTAAACATATGATTGACAAACTTTGTTGGAAGGTTCCTCATATCACTCCAGGTCTTGCCCAAGAATTAGCCCTAACCAAATACATGGATAAAAATATTGACACACCAGTAGCATTTCGCAGCTGGCAGCTTCATATCATACCAGGTGTTTATTCTGTGACTCAACATTCTCACGCTATCGGTACAAGCAAATTACAGACCCTTAGATACGTCATCGTAGAGTTTCAATCGGGTCGTTCGGGGTAACCGGTAAGGACAATGCTAATTTTGATAAAATTGGTCTTACCAATTTCCGAGTTTATCTGAACACCGAACGATTCCCATACGACAATTTACATAATGCACTCAATCATTACGCAACATTATACGACAAGTATTCCAAGTTTCAGTCAGTTTATTATAACAAAATCGATGAGCCCTTCTTCTCCCGCCATGACTTTGCACCCATTGTTGTGATCAATTATTTCCATAGAAAAGACTACCTCCATGCAAACGCTGTCGTTTTCGAGTTGAATTTGAAACTTCCGCGAACGTGCCAGCCAACACAATCGCGTATTGCCTCGTTTTTCACAATCGGGTTTTTACTTACAATGCGTTGACAAAAGCAGTTCTCTCTCTCACCAGTCGTTTATTTCATAGATGAAATGGCGTGATCTCAAGTTGTCTTGTCATATCGCTGAATTGGCGATGTCCCTCCAGTTATCCTTCTCTGTAGCGGTCCTTATATTTATTTGAAAGGAAGATCCAGTTATTTCTTTGACCTGGTTCATCCATCGTTTCGGCGAGCGTCCTCTGGGGCGGGTACCCTCTACTTTGCCTTGAATTAGAAGTTTTTCTAGGTTGTCGTCACTTCTTCGTGTTACGTGTCCGAAGTATTTCAGGATTCTTCGCCTGACGACAGTTGACAGTCGTTCTTTTATATGTAGTTCTGCTAGAATGGAGACGTTAGTCTGTGAGCCGTCCATGGTATTCTTAAAAGTCGTCTCCAGCACCACATCTCAAACGCGTCCAATCTTGCTCTGTCTGCTGTATTTAGAGTCCAAGTCTCGGCCCATATAATGCAACAGGAAATACTAACGCATTGACAAGTCTTATTTTCGTATTATTTGTTACTTGTTTGTCTTTCCAGATTTTATTGAGCTTTGACATCTCGCTTTTACCAAGTGCTATGCGTCTTCTGATTTCGGTGGACGTATTGCCATCTTTATTTATTTGTGCGCCAAGGTATACTATTTTGTTGATGTTTTCTATATCTTGTATGTTTGGTATATGTTCTATGTTATTTCCTCGATCAATTATCATCAGTTTAGTTTTTTGACGGTTTAGTTTCAATCCACATCTTAGGCTTTCTTCTTCCACCGTCTCGATAAGTTCCCTCATTTCTTTTCGTTTTCTGCGATCAAAGTCGTGTCGTCTGCGTAGCGCAAGTTGTTGATTCTCTTTCCTCCTATTACTATTTCTCCTTCCCAATTTTCCAGAATTTTTCTCAATATGAACACGCCATATACGTTAAACAACAAAGGCGAAAGCACATAGCCCTGACGGACACCTCGTTATACACTAAAAGATTCAGAGTCTCTTCCGTCTATCCTGACAATTGCCTTATTATTCTCGTAGAGTTGCTTCAGTAAGATGACCAGATGTTGAGGAGTTCCCATATCTAACAGAGCAATCCATAGCTGGTTCCAGTTCATACAATCGAAAGCCTTGCTGTAGTCGAGAAAACAAAGGTGGGTGGGTTTTACAAATTCTCTCGCTTTTTCTATGATTTGTCTAATGTAATTTGCTCCCTCGTACGTTTATTCTTTACGAAACCAGCTTGTTCCTGAGGAATTTGCCATTCTAGGAAATGTCTGAGACGTTGTAACATGATCCAGAGTAGAACTTTGCTAGGATGGGAGATTAACGCAATTGTTCTATAATTTTTGCAGTCTTGGCTTGACCCTTTCTTATGGAGGGGGATGAATGTTGATGTGGTCCAGTCCGTTGGCCATTGACCTGATTGCCATATCCTATTACATATTTTGTGTAGGAAATCAATTCCTTTCTGGCTAAGTTGTTTTAGCATTTCTCCGTTTATAAAGTCGGCGGCTGCGCTTTTATTATTTTTTAGTTTTTGGATGGCTTGAACCACTTCCTCTCTCATTATTCCAGGTTCTTGTTCTATTTGTGTGATGGGAGGAAGTTGGATCGTTGCTTGATTTGATTTATCGTCCTTATACAACTCGTTGCAATATTGGCGCCATACTTCTACTATATCCCCAATTTCTGTGACGACTTTACCTTCCTTGTCTTTTATTTTCCATTTCTTGGGTTTAAACTCTCTGGTTATTTCTTTAATTTTGAGGAACATTTCTCTTGTTTCATTTGTGTTGTGTAGCCTTTCCATATCGTTGCACATTTTTCGTAGGTGTTCATTTTTATCACGTCTGCTAAGTCTTTGTATTTCTCGGTTGAGTCTCTTTCGTTCTTTCTCCTTTTCTTCTTTGTTCATGTCCACTTGGAGTAGAGTCTTCCTGCGGTTCACCTGCTGCCAGGTTTATTTATTTATTTATTTTGTTTTTTGGGGCTAATCCCAGTGAATTTCCCACTACAATTTATGCAAGATAACAAACTTAAAAATGAATTCAATTTAACATAAGTAATAGTAAAAAAAACGAGGAAATACTGAATAAAATTATTAGAAATTGAAATTAAGAACAAAAGTATGTATAAATTCTAAACTTAAACATTGACAAAGTCATTGCAAATATGTCGACGTCGGCATTTAAAGAATTTTATAATACAGAAAATCTGTTTAAGGGGCGTTAGTGTTGCACAACTCCAGATGGAGAGTTTCGGATCGCCTTAGCATTCTTGGAGGAATATTAATGGAAACTTTATATAACAGTTCAGGACAATCCAAAGCTCCATTTAACATTTTGTGCAGCACGAACAGATCACATACCTTCCGTCGATTCTCTAACGTCGGCATATTGTATTTAATACAATAGTTGCGGTACGAAAATGGGCAACGATTATTCTCCTTATATGCTACGTATTTCATAAATTTAATTTGAATTCTCTCGATATTACTTATATATGATATATGTATATAAAGGATTCCAAACCGAGGATGCGTATTGACTTTTACTGACAACAAACGAGTAGTATAGACATTTAATCGCAGTGACCGAGGTGAACAACTTTGTTGCACGTTTAATAAATCCCAGTAATTCTAAGGAATCCTGAGTAACATGAGATATATGTGCACGAAATAAAAGCTTACAATCCATTAAAATACCTAGATCTCGAACTTCTTCAGCACGCTTAATTAAATAAATATTGTAATGTTTCATAAAATAATAATTAAACAGTATGGATTGATATTCCTGGTAAGGGAAATGACGTAACACTTATCGAGATTAAGAAACAGTCTATTTACTTTGCAATAATCAACTAAGCTATACAAATCGCTTTGAAGCAGTATACAATCCTGAGCAGATCTTATAGGCATATATATAATTTCAGATCGTCGGCGAATAACAGAAAATTGCAATGTCGGATGTAATCAATTATATCATTTATGTAAATAAGGAAAAGTAATGGGCCAAAATGCGAACCTTGTGGTATTCCAGAAGTTGTATGAAAAAATTTGGATTGAAACCCATTTACAATCACAGCTTGCGATCTGTTCGATATATAGGAACAGAGCCATCTCAGCAGAGAACTGTGGACACCGACTCCAGCATGGTCATCCATTGTTTGTTCTTGATCTCTTGTGGGTGCTCCTGTAGCACGTGTTTCTTAGTTGTTAACATGGTATTTTTGATGTCTTGTCACATTTGTTCTTCATTTAACTGACCTGTTTCTTCTGGCAGTGCTTCTATGTTTTCTTCTAGTTCTTGCCTGAAGCGCTCTATATTGCTGTTTAATTTTGGAAGTTTCTTCAGGTGTTTCTTTGTTTTGATGTGTATTTTCATTTCTATCATGAGCAGTTTATGATCTCCGCCACAGTCAATACCCGGAAGGGTTCTTGCGTTTATCACACTGGTTTTCCATCTGTTTTTAAGCATGATGTAATCTATTTGGTTTCTATGTAGCCCATTTGGGGATGTCCAAGTGCATCTTCGTCTTGGGTGGTGAGGGAACAGACTGTTTATGATAACGAGGTTGTTCTCTATACAGAATTCTACTAGTTTTTGCCCCGGCTCGTTCCTCACACCCAATCCGTAACGGCCTATCAGTGATTGTATTTGCTCATCTTCTTCTGTTTGTCCAATCTTTGCGTTCTGTAAAATTCATTTACATCTTCGCTGGCTGTGGATGTCGAAGCATATATCTGAATGATATTAAGAATACATGGTTTAGCATTTATTTTTATTGTTATTATCCTAGAGATTACGGGAGTATATCCTAGGATACTTGAAGTTAGCTGTTTCGGGATTATGAACGCTACTCCATGTATTGATGCGGTTTCGTGTCCCGAAAAACATATAGTGTTCCGGCTTGTAGAGGTGAAGTGACCACTACCTTTCCAGTGTGTTTTGCACAGGCCTATTAAATTGAGATGTTTGACCTCCCTTTCAATGCAAAAATCAGTTAAGCAACTGTAATTTCTCAA
>CALNHX010001852.1:192158-202610 GCA_940337035.1 Agriotes lineatus | reverse complement strand
TCCTTCTTTTTGTGCGAAAAACATTTGGAAGTTATCATCGGGTGTTAGTTTTATATTGGGGGTTCAGTAATTTTATCCTGCCAGTCAATAAGATCGATGTGGGATGATGCATCGAGGTTTAGAGAAGGAAGCTGAAACAATCGAATCCTATTTTTTAGAATGCGACGTACTGTTGAAAATCGGTGAGCATTGCCAGCACAACGTTTTCAGGGTGAGCGAAATAACAGTTTCTTTGAATTACAGGATTGACTATGGCTTTCAGGTCTGTGGGCAAGTATCTAGTAGCAGATATGAGTTGATACAGATGTCGTGTTCAATCTTTACAGGATGGGTGAGTTTTGATTGTGAACCACGTTGAAGCGTAAGCCTTGACGTCATACGTTGCAAGAACCATTGCCAAAGGTTTTCAGCAGGTGATTCCATCGAAACAGAAACGCAAAATTCTATTAGCGCGAGTTAGCCATCGGAAATGCGACATTTTTCCTTGCGATTTGTTTCTTAAATCAATAGGAAATTCATCTGTTGTTACCGCTAATGTAATTCTGTACATATATTATTGATCCGTACTCAGATCTTCTGCATATACCTCGGGTATCACCGCTGAAGTGGGTTGAAATTGAATAGCAGGCATATTCTCATAGTTTTCTACATTTTTACAGATGGTCCTTGGAGTACCGATGTGCTGCCATCAATGAACCGTAACAAGTGACGAAAAGGCAGTTTATTTATGTGAATAAGACAGATGATCCATTGTAACGGTTTGTTTAATCGTTTTTCAAGCATTGGTTCCATTACACTCTACCGCCAGCAAAGTGCCCATAGAATTTTTTTCCTCTAAGAAGTCAGTGATTGCTTTTCCTATACATTTAGAAGTTCCAGAATCTGGTGCAATATAACCCAAGAAATTGATCTCCGGTTCTTTTATCAACGACACGTGCTCTTCGAGAATACTCCCTCTATACATTTTTTCCGTCTTTTTTCCATACCACCAAGGTTTTATCTTTTTTTCCGTCGCGGTATAAAGCAGTTACTCCGTTCACGGCACATTTCCTTGTTTCGGCACGTTTCCGGCGAATCCGATTCTTATCAATAATTTCTGCACTGGACGTATGTAGCATTCAGAAGAGAGCTCTTTGGTAGGGAGTGCCGTTGTTTCGACTTGCTTCGATGGCTCGAATTTAGCATCCTGATTCCATGTACTGCATTCGGAATCCGATGAAGAAGCTCCTGTCTGCTTTTGTTTTGAGGCTGAATCATTTAAGTTGGCTTAAATAATCAATCCAACCCTTGGCCTTTTCTAGGCCTTTGTGTTGCCCCTTACTTTGACAATTTAAGACTCCGACCTGTGTTGGGAGCTTTAGGTTAACAGCTTGTACCAATTACCATGACATCCTCTTGGAATCAAAATTAATTATAGTAAAATTGTTATATATGTGAAGTTGCGCAAAAATAATTAATAGATTACTCAATTTAATATGGTCCAACATTAAACTTTGTTAGTCCTCAACTTTTAAGTGGTTACACCGTAATGAGCAGCTGTATTAACCGAGTTAACTTCAAGTTTCTATACAAGAAATAATTTCAGGTATTAGCACTTAATCAGGTAGTTTTAAAATATTCAATGTTTTTGGTGAATCATCCTGTTAATGAATAACGTATGGCTACTGCATCAAGTTATGCCAAAAACCTGATTTTTACGAGCATCTTGCAACTGAAAACATATCGCTGTGTCGCTTCGTATCAATGAAAAGCACAAATTCGCCGCTATTTTAACCTACTATTTCCAAGTTTTCAATTCGCCATTCGCGGCGATTAAAATCCAGTGCCTGAATTATTACATTTCTGCCTCTTTCAAGCAATCTCATCCGCGCATAGCGAACGCGCTGTTAACGTGCAAAAGGGCCACGCACGCACTCACGCACTGCTACAGGAATCACGAAGAAGGAAATGAATGAATGAATTGATCCGCGTACTAGTTTCGCCAAACAAAGGGCGTAAGTCCCGAACCTGTCTTTGTTTTTACGGGTACGGTCCACTTAGGGCAGCTTTATTATCGGGGTCGCCAGCGATTTGCATTTTTTACAAGGCCTCCTTAGGACAGTTCCAGGAGATAATTACGAGCTATAAATAGTGTTTGTTAAAATTCGGAATGGGTGCGGGTGCGTTGTGCACCACCCCAACGTGTGGAAGGGTGGCACGGGGCCCAGGTAGAATGCGTGACTTCGTGTTGTTAGTTTGGCGAGCCCACGGACACCCATAATTCCGCAGATCTGATCTGAATACGGAATAGTGTAACCTTTGATTTATCGGGTTAGCATCTACTCCGGTACGTGTGTTTAAAAAAAGCGCGCGCTTTCAGCTGAGCCACTATGGAGAGACAGTCTAGTACTAGTACAGAAAAATATAACATTTCTGTAACCTTTACGATACACTAATTTTTTGTGTTTAGGGCAATTCAACCTGCTTTCAAGCGCTAACTTTTAATGCGGTAGTACATTACTCTTATATGCGGTGCAAATTTGCAGCTTGATGGTACAAAAAGAGTACAAAATTTCAGTAATTTTAAAGCTAGGAGCTGAACAATAGTAATTTGTACAACTAGTTTTAAAAGTCATACTTTTTTTTATGAATTTGCAGTTTGATAACGAGGGCGAAGCGCGAGTTAATTAAGCAAATGAATGAAAAAAGGGACTTTCAAAACGTGTTGTACATGTAGTTTTTACTTCCCTCCTCTGAAAGACGTTAAGCTGTGCCTAAGTTTGCGTGCAGCCATGCAGGACCCCGCTCGTTTTTCAACTTCCTCCAAAAGATGGTACACATAGAAAACACAGAGGAGTATATGATTGGCCTATGGAAAGCATATGTTTAGCAACCAATCCAGCCAGCTCCAACTGGAGAAGTCAACAGCCTGTGGGCTTAACCGAAGCCGCCTGCAGCTGAAGATAGCTTCCCGTCACCGTCAGTCCAAGGTCTAGGTCCTAGGTCCAAGACCTCAAACACCTTCCTAAACTTCCATCCTGAGATCGTTTTAGAGGTCCCCGGGAACAAACCTGAAATCTGCACTTGACGTACTTGAAAAGTAGTCGAACCCGGTACCTTGAAATACCTCTGAAATCGTCCTACGCCACATGCGTAGTCGCCGGCCTCGGTGTTAGGGTACAGCCCCAAAAGCAGCCTTTGAAACCGATTCCGAGGTCGGAGGACCTGATACCTGGGATTCACTCACTCGCCCCTGCATCCTTGCGGCTCGGATTTCCAACACTACGTCGATAAAACGGAAATTCTGCGCTTCCGAAGAGGTCCTGACAAATACGCAAAATGATGCCTAGTAAGCGCTTACTAGATTGATCCATTCTCCATAAGTAATTTAAAACACGACCGCGTACAAGCACACCATTCTGACCCACGCCAGGCAACAATCCACAGCCGGCCAAAACTCTTCGTGCCCGGCCGACCTTTTCGAGGTAAAAATCTGAACAATAGTGACGCTTCGGGGCTTCTCTAAAGCGGCCCCACAGATAGTCTAGCACCAACAGTACATCTTTTGCACACGGGGAGTGCTTCAACAAGAGTAATTTTACGATATTTAGATGTACAAGCTTGGACATAAATATAAACAAAGCGGATTGCTATATTTTACATTTTAATTCAAAAATAACCGCTTTAAGATACAGCTTCAAGTTGAAGGGACTCTTGGTCGTGGGTTGCAGACCTTCCAGGCCTTCGAATGCGTCCAGAATATTCGAATATTTTCCATTTATTGTTTAAAATATGTATATATTGTATAATTGATTTTAATTTAATACTTTGACCTGTACCAATATACGTATTCTATTTGACATGTTCTGAGTTTATTTACTCTAGAATAATTTAAACTCTGACATACTGGCTACCCTCAGGCAAGTTAATGCGAATAAGCTATTAAATCAAAATTAGTCAGACCAGAAGAAGCATTACTGTTTTTGAGTATTTCGTAGTTCTCGACGTAGCGGCTCATGTAAAACATTACAGAATTCGGACGTTGTTTTATTGTTTTGCAGTAATAAATCGTATGTGAGGTGTGCTTTGGCTAGTTTTTACTTATGCCACACTCGCGTTGTATGCTCTCCAAGGCTAACTTCTAATGCCGCACTAATATGACTGAACGATGCAATGTTACCTATTTTTTTTTGTGGTTTATATTCCAATTTTTGGCATTTGGTAGAAGGCATTGATTCACTCTGGCACAAAATATATTCTTATCGACACCAAATAAAGCTACATTCAAACAGTGTAAACCCCATGTGGGGTCCATTGAGCCAGATTTTGCTCATGTAGCACTTGGATTGCATGTTCGCAAACACTAACTTTTAATGCTGTTGTATTTTGACTCTTGTATGCGACCATACGGTACACAATACGCTTAACTCAGACGTAACCTTACTTTTTTTTTGTTTATATTCTAATTTTGGTCATTTAGTAATAGGCAGTGATTAGATCTAGTTACAGTTACATTGAAGCAATGGGGAAGGGAGTTTAATTTCATGCTGTCTAACGTAAACTTTTAATAAGGCAGTAACATTATTCTTGTATGCGGTAAACATTTGCAACTGGAGGTACAAAGAGGTACACAATTTTCGTACCAGACATTACCTTAATTTTTTTATGGTCTATGATTCGATCTACCACAAAATTAACAATAATCGACACCGAATAGAGTGACATTAAAGCAACAGGGAAGGCAATCTAATTTTTCCTAGTGTCACCCTTACGCTGCATGCTCTCTAACGTTAACTTTTAATGCGGCAGTAACATTATTTTTGTATGCGATGCAAATTTGCAGCTAAACGGTACAAAAAGGTACATAATTTCCGTAACTCAGATGTTCCTTTAATTTTTGATATGTATATTCCAATTTTGGCAATTGGGTGCCAGGCATTCAATCTGCCAGAAAATGTGCAATAATCCACATCAAATAGAATTACCTTGAACTGGTAGGTTAACTTTTAATGCGGCAGTGAAGGCGAGCATGCAGTAGTAGTCGAAATAAAACGCTGCAGCAGCATATGGTATTCCATACATTTCAAGTAAAAGTTTTCGTCTCTTTAAAGGAAAAATTTAACTCACTTCCTAAGGTTTTACAACAGAGAATCACCTACAACAAGAAACGGAATACGTAACGATTTTTTTGCATTTAAGGTTAAATGAATTTATAAAAGGCTCAATTTTACACACACATTTGCACATGCGTTGTCGTACATTTCCTAATCCAAAATATGTCTGCATAACACCTGTTTTTTTTTCTTAAGGCTAAGTGCCAAGTTAAGACTAAGGCTAATACTAAGGTTGGAGAAAATGAAGCTGTATAAACCAGCCTTAACATGTGTATGCTGTGCAAATTTGCAACTGGACGGTGCAAAGAGGTAACTCAGGCGCGATCTTAATTGTTTATAGCTTATATTTCAATTGCTGCAGTTTGGTACAAGCATTGATTCGACATAGCACCCATCTTACAGTAATAAAGTAATATTAAAGCAATAAGAAAGGGAGTCTAGTTTTTATTTGTATCACATTATTTGCTTTGCATGCTCTTTAATGTTAATTTTTAATGCCGCAGTAAAATTACTCCTGTATGCGGTACAAATTTGTAACTGGACGGTACAAAATGGTACAAACCCTCTGTAACTTACACGTTACCTTAATTTTTGAGGTTTATGTTCCTATTTTGGCCATTTGGTAGCACTCATTGATTGGTGCATCTAACCGAACTCATTTTAGCACATTATGTATAATCATAGACGATAGAAAACTTTGTGTGAGATCAGATTTAGCTAGTTCTTAGTCGTATAACATTTGCGTTTTAGTGTGACATGACTCTTGTATGAGGTGCAAATTTGCAACTTGACGGTACAAAATATCAGTACCTCAGACGTTACATATTTTTTTTTGTTTATAGTTAATATTAGTTTGACTGTGTCTAACAGAACTTAATCTGGCACAAAATTCCCCAGTTATACTGAAGTACTTAGTAGGAAACCCTACATACTACATAACACCTGCTTTGGGTAGTTCTACTGGAGTGATACTTTTAATATGGAATTAAGTAACTCAATTTACATAGAAGTACAGATCTGTAATTTAATAGTATTAAAATAGTTTTGTAACCAAGACGTTACATGATTTATGGTTTATATTATAACTGTTGCTAATTTACATACGGTATCAGTACTTGATCCAATGCAAAATGCACGATCATAGGCACCAAATGCATCTATATAGAGGCAGGAATGTCTGTATAGGATCTGCTTAGCTACTTTTTATAGGTGTGACACTTGCGTTACATATTCACTAACGCCAACTTTTATATAACAGTAACTGTGCTCCAATGTACGGTACAAACTTGCAACTGGACAGCACAAAATAGTACACAATGTCTGAGCCAAACTCAGTGTTATAAAGTTCCGGTTTCTGTAATTAGTTCGTTCAACTGTCAGCAGTTAAATTCATGAATATTGCATTATGGAATACGAAAATTCTAGGCAGTCGATTTTGCGGATATCACCAGAAAACAATTGTTTCGTAAAAGGAATATCTCTTTTTAGTCAAACTGGATTTAAACTTACAAAATCGATTTTAAATTACATTCTAATAATCTTTCTGCAATGTCTATGGGTTTCGGGGTAGCTCGGCTCGCGTTTCTTTAGTTTTAAACTACAGCTATTTACAAGAAAGGCCACTTACTGGTTTAACGTTATGTTGGAAGAGCACATATTTAAGATCCTTTGAACACTGGTAACCTTTAACATTTAACTGCCTCTGAAACAAGAAGTGCAATTAGGACGGGGCGGCCGCAGCGCAGCTACTTACCAAAGTATGATTAGTAACTAGAAGAGAAACCGTAAAATTTCTGGTGTCGAGCACAGCCAATCCTCCGTCGTCAGCTTGAAAAACAAAATACGTTTCGGAGATCCAAGAATGCGGAAGTCTATGCGGATTTAGTTGTCCCTGGAATATGAAACGGAATTAGGGCCGTAATTAACCTTTAGCGCATTTGACACAATCAGGAAATAAATTTCAGCCCTGGCTGCTTATTTTAGGACCAGTCGCGGCCTAGTCACGCACCCAATAACTCATATCACTCGGGAGATTGGTTTTCGTGTATTTCCATATCATCTCACACTATCTCTTTCCAAGTGCTGATGTTTATACCTCGAACCACTCAGGCAAATTAATGTTTTATTATCGCATGGTTGCGAAGATGCTCTTACTGGTTTTTGAATACCAACATTATCCATTCTTCTAATTAAAAAAACCTTCGTAAATAGGTCAATTTTTATTTGCGCGCTGCAGGTACAGTCGCGGAAAGATAATACCCTACAGAAATTGAAAAAGTTAATTTATTTACTATTTTCAGATTGCCGTAGTACAGTTAATTAGGATACTAGTGTACCTTTGATTGTACTTATTAACACGTTAACTGGCACGTAGCACAGCGCGAATTCATGTGTTAAACTTGGCAGTTAATGTGTTAATCTAAATAACAATAAATTATGGATGCAATTTTTCAAGTGCTAACTTTTGGCCCCTTCATTTGAATCACATAACTAAGTAATACGACTATTTTACAATTTCTTACTAGGAAACCGAAACTATATCTTTAGCACTGTATTTTATGTAAAGGGAGGAAAAGAATCAGCGGGAAGTTTTAATGGAAATGTAAACTGCGTTACGTTGTAATTATACAATTCTTCTACCGAGTTCTGTGGACTCGTGGTTAACATGTCTGCTTAGCATTCTGGAGATCGTGGGTTCGATTCCCGTAGCCGTCTGTTCTGATTCAGGTTTTTAGGTGGTTTTTCTGAGTCAACACCTTCTATAAGGCGAATGCCGGGGCAGTGCTCCACCTTTCCTGGCCTCTCTTCCATTCTCTATTCCTTCTATTCCTCACCCATCCCGAAGTTCCCGTTATTGGCTGATGATGAACGTAAGGTCCTTTTAGCAGCCCGGCCCCAGTTGGGGGAATTTAAATGACCCTGAACCCTTACCTTTTTACACAGTTTATGCAGTTCTTGTAATGAAATGTCTGTTGCACGTTAAAATCTGTACCACCATAATAATATACGACAAAATTTATGTATACAATAAAAAACATATACAGTAAAGTCCATTTATAATGCAACATGGCCATATTGCAAGCTAAATGACCGCCCACTTTATCATTGAAATATAGGCAACCCATTATACACTCATTTAAAAATTTAATTTAGGTATTGTTTATCGTTTTGTCACCTGTCAAATTATGCAAGGTGCTTTTTTAAATTTTAATACAGAATAAAATTTAAAACTAACGATCTATTAAACATGATCTACACAGACGAAGAGAAAAATAGAAATGTGTATAATGTATCACGCCGGATTGTCATTAAGTAATGTTGGGGATCATTTTAATGTAATATATCCTAACAGATTAGTCCCTAATGTGTCTACAATATCAAGAATAGTTAGCAAATTTGCAAGTACTGGCTGTGTGGCACTACATGAAAAAATATCGACGTAGAACAGTAACACATAAATTTGACCAATTAAACGTGTTGCAAGCCGTTTCAGAAAATAAAAATATCTCTATTAAAGGGATTGCCAATCAAGTAATTATTAGTTTTATTACTAATATCAATTATTATAACAAAATAATACAAAACGCAATAAATTAAATGAACTTCTTGTATTGTTACGCAATCAGTTTTTTATTCTATAGAACATTTTTTCAAATTACTCGAAATTACATCAGGCAGATTTATTGAATTTTGCACTATTGCCTCTAAACTAAAAATGCAGTTATTTATACCACTTCCATTTACCCTATTTACACTATTTTACTTTTTT
This sequence comes from Agriotes lineatus, assembly GCA_940337035.1. Lineage (NCBI taxonomy): Eukaryota > Metazoa > Arthropoda > Insecta > Coleoptera > Elateridae > Agriotes > Agriotes lineatus. The sequence continues at coordinate 193,748 of CALNHX010001852.1, read as the reverse complement.
AAATCAAACAATAAATTATGTAGAAAGGGGTTTTTTAAGACATCGGTGATGAACACAAATACAAAAGTTACAAATATGACAAACATCGACAGCTTCTTCAAAATGATTTTGAAACACTATTGAACAGAATATTTAAAGGAAACATTCTATTAAATCACATTTTGTTCTCTGATGAATCCACTTTTCGTTTATTTGAGACCTTAAATTTTCAAAACGTTAGGTAGGTGTCTCCTTAATACAGTTTTCCTTAAATATTATCCACTGTTTCCCGGGTACTAGGTATTGGTCAACGGATAATTTGCATGCATTTCAAGAATCACATACACAGTATCGACAATCTATAAATACTTGGCGTGGTATTATGAACTGTATGCTTTGTGGATTGGAAAACGGGGCATTATCAAATGACCTCCGAGGTCTCCCGATCTCTCTCCAAATGACTTTTTCCTATGGGGTTATTTGAAGAATAAAATGTATTCAGTAAAGCCAGCTGAAAACATCTATACATTAAAACATAGATTAATTAATTAATGTCGACACATACTTGTTAAATTCGTTAATAATTCGATCGCAGAATTTAACAACCGTTTAGCTTTCTGTTTGGAAATGCAAGGTGGGCACTACGAACAGTTATTATAATATTCTTAATTGCTTGCTGCTGTTCCTATTTCTTCATTTCTATATAATTCATTTTCGTTATTAAATAATTCTGTTTAAATATGAACACGTTTTATTTTGAGGTTGACCTTTCTTGGTAGTTTGGTAATGCTTTGGGACTAACTTCGGTTAGATAAAACTAAGTAGTAGGTAATGAATGTATAATGGGTTGCCTGTATTCCAATGATAAAGTGGGCGACCGTTTAGCTTGCAATATGGCCATATTGCATTATAAATGAACTTCACTGTATAATCAACGTATGAGGTTGGCTGCTCTAAGCTCAGTTGCATATTCGTCAATTTTATTAGTTGTCAAAAGCGTGTGCACAGTATTCGATGACAAATTGCGAATTAAAATGTAAACTAATTAATAAACCCTCTGAATGTTTTGTATTTTATTGGTTATTGCTTAATAATGTAACTTACATTATTAAAATTTGCTCTTTATTTATTCTTCGATTCCGAAAACACCCCACAGATATGAGGTGTAACGGAAATTTCCTTAGGAGTGTATATAGAGCTCCACGTCAAAAAATATTTTGTAAAATGGTAATGATAGTTGTATATCTGTGTTTTTATTGATTTACGTACACAATACAGCAATATTGTTTTATTTTACTGGTCTATGGGTGGAAATGTACTGGGTTCGCTACATTCGACATATTTGTAACAGAAGCAAATAAAATAATAAAGAAATATAATGGCACCTCCAGTCGTATATCCAAGGATCTACAGCATTCTAAAATCCAGTTTCAATTGTAGACAGTAATTTTAATGAAATTAAATCTGCATAAGAAAAACACCCGCCGACAGTATATAACATTTTATGGTATCTAGTGACAGGCAAAATCAGACAATTATGACAAAATCTCAGAAAATAAGTAAACAAAAATCATTAAAACAGCAAACAACAACATTAAGAAGCAATACAGA